>JANJYP010004445.1:0-15035 GCA_024605115.1 Rastrelliger brachysoma | reverse complement strand
GCGCGCACCTCATTATATTTTCATTTTTGAGTGGACCTCTGATCCTAAAAGTACCTTATGTCTTCACTGTAATCAAACCTGGTTTTGATGTGAGTGGTACAGATGAACTATGGTGCAGGTGAAATGTTAATAATCTGTGCTGTTGTTTGCTTTTTGTGTTGAGAAAGAAAATACATCTATATCTGGAAATACACTTATCACCTATGTTCATATGAGAAAAAAACAAAGAAACTTTAGTAGCTATTGAAAAATTGAACAATATCCTTCCCTTTCACTTTTAATAAAAGTCAGTGATGATAGATGACGCAGTTTCTAGATTAGTGAAACCAGAATTATATAAACTGCTATTTGCAACATCACATAATTTATCCTTCTAAGTAGAGTAAATGACATTCATTCATTCATTCATTCAGGCAAAATCTGACTATTGATGCCTTCTGAACAGATCGTTGGTTCAACACTTGGTATAGACACTTTTTTTTTTTTTTTTATGAGGTCATTCTTAGACCAGGTCAAAACTGAAACAAAACAGAACATTTTGTAAGAGTTTAAAATATGAACAGTATGAACATTTGACTTCCATAGGTTACATCAAGACTTTTGACTTTTTTCACCAATCTACTGTAGATGGAAAAAAAAAGTGAATGTAAGTTAGTTTCATCTAATGCTGCCTCGACACCAGGGGAGAAATTAAAACCATGGTGTCACCGTGCTCTCTGAACACTGCATACTCAAATTAAATCCATTAAACCTACACTGTAACAGAAATGACATTTTAATGTATCAATTATAAAGCTTCTTTAACTCCAGAACTTTACCTGGGCCAGACTTTTGACTGGTACTGTATCAGACATATTGCTCCAAGGATAGGTAACGATCATATCATCAACAAACAAAAACAGTAATGCTAGCAAAAGCAACAATAAAAGAACTTTCAATCAGACTGCTGCTTATCATGTGTACATAGGAAATAAATTGCAACTCAGATAATGTATACACATATGAGTCATTTTTATTCAAATGAGTTTCAAAATAAGTTGTGACTGTGTTAAGCCTTCACTAACTGTTGGGCGGGGAGCATGAAACTAAACACTGTTATTACTTTTATTATTTTGTTATTAAATGAATCAAACACACAGACTGCGCTTCCACTGCTTGGTCCCCGATGAAGAATCTTAGAAAAAAAAAAAAAAAACTAGTTGTGACCTTAAGTACAAGAACCAGATGTAAACTCACACATAACCATGCACATAACCATTACAGGCTGGTATGAAAACACTAAGAATGCGTGACAAGTGTGACAAAGATCTGCCGTAGGGCTTCTAGTGACATCTGGATCTGGCCTGGAAACGTCTTCCCCGAGGTGGGTGGAAGACGTTCCCAGGCCAGATGGGATATATAATCCCTCCAGTGCGTTCTGGGTCTGCCCCAGGGTTGCCTCTCAATGCTATGCTTTGACAACAGATGCCCAAACTATCTCAACTGTCTCCTTTCAACATGACAGAAGCAGCGGTTGTAGGCAAAGCTCCTTTCAGACATTTGAGCTCTCTGAGGATAAACTGGAAAGAAACGTGTCAGTCTTCTCAGGATTTAGTCAACCAAAAACTCATGATGGTAGAACATCGAGTACCTGGTACAAAAATGGTAAATGGACTGTACTTATATAGCACCATTCTAGTCCTTTTAGACCACTCAAAGCACCTTTACACTACATGTCACTGTCACCCATTCACACACTGATGGCAGAGGCTTCTATGCAGGGTGCCGCCATTGGCACAGCCATTGGTAGCAATTTGTAGTGAAGAAACTTGCCTAAAGACACATCCACATCAATTTGGGGTGAATAAACTACCCAAAGAGACATCTACATCTACATCAACTTGGGTTGAGGTATCTTGCCCAAATATACATCTACATCAAAGGAAGTTGCCCAAAGACAAATCTAAATCAAATTGCGGTGAATATACTTGCTCAATGACACATCTGCATCAACTTGGAGTGAAGTACCTTGCCAAAAAGACACATCTACATTAAATCATGGTGAAGAAACTTGCCCAAAAGACACTTCAACATCAATTTGGGATCTACATGTGGATTGGAACATTCAGGAAACAAACCATTCATTTTTCAACTGCTGGATGGCTGCTTTACCTCCTGATCCACAGCTACCCAACATGAAGATCTGCACCCTCTTGCATTACTGCTGACACTTGCACAAACACATCTTTCAATCATCCCTTCTACTTTACATGAGATAATTGAACTCCTTCACTTAGTAACTCATTACCAACCTGGAATGAGAGATCCACCATTTCCTATCGCTCATCATTTTGTCTGTGTGCTAGCTTTTCCCAACAACTTGTCCACCAATGTTTCCACAAGTCATACACCTCTATGAGTAGCATAACACCAAACTATATTTCTCTATATTTCCAGGTAAAATAATAATAATAATTCCACTGGGTAGCTGTGGGAAGAGTGGAAAACAGTAGCAGTCGGAGCACATGTCGCAGTGGAAGAGGTAGTTAATGGTGTCATCTGTCAGTCTTGTGCATACCTTTGCAGCTCGTGACCAGGTGTGTGTCCCATGGTAATGATTATGTCCCACTGAGTGGGGAATCAAATGGCTCCCTGTCAGATGAGCTCTGCCACCAACCCTGACAGGAGGCTCTGCACATTCATCACACCTTTTCTCTCTCTCTCTCTACTTCTCTTTCTTCTCTCCCAAACCTGGACTGAATGCAGTGTGAGCAGCACACTGAGAGAGAAGCATGAGCAATTATTGCCTCTGGCACATACTGCTGATATGATGAGACATGCATTCTTAGGGCAGGATATGCTTTAAACTGAAAGTGGTGAAATCATTCAAATAATTTATTATTAATGTCTGAAAATATGACAATTAATGAGTAGTAGCGATAAGCCTCCCCTTACTGATATCCCGCTGCTTTCTTTTAACATGGCTTTTACTCTTGTTATGTCAAAGATTTGAATTGAAGGAGATTCCTGGAGGTTGAAGGGAGGAGTGTAACAATGAAAAAGAAAGAGATGGAATGAGCGAGAGAGGCAGAGAGAGAGAGAGAGAGAGAGAGAGAGAGAGAGAGAGAGAGAGAGAGAGAGAGACAGAGACAGAGACAGAAAAAGGAACAAAAGAGCCGGCAGGACTGGAGTGGCAGCCGAAAGCCGGAATGTTTCACTTCAGATTGACACTTCAGTGAGGGCGAGCGAGGTAGAGGCAAGACGAGGGCGGGGGGAGAGAGAGCGAGAGAGAGAGAGAGAGAGAGAGAGAGAGACTTTTTAAAGTAGTATCCTTAGGCGAAGAACAGTTAAGTGTTCCCTTGCAGTCTTCAGTGTGGAAATGAATGGTTGACTCTCCTTGAAAAACAGAGTTGCTATGACAACCAGCCCTTTTCTCTATTTCTCTTTAACCCCCCCCCACCACCCTCTTCAATCCACCACCCCCACTTTTCTCCCTCTGTGTGTGTGTCTCTCTCTCTCGCTCACACACACACACGCACACACAACACAGAGATAGGTATACAGGTAGAGTTCTAAGTGCATTTAATGTGCAGCACAACAACGGTGAGGAGTATGAACAGAGTAAGCAGGCTTCACCCACATCACTACCGGTGTCTGTCAGAAAAAGGTGATGGTTCAAATCCCTCAAAGCTCATATTGTCACCACCACAGCTCCTGACTCCACTGTCAACTTAGAAGGAACAACAAGTAAATAAAAGCATCTCTCTAAAAAAAAAAACAAAAAAAAAAAACACTTTTGTTCACACTTTGCATATGTCTTGTGTTTATAATTCATTTTTTTCCAGGCTACACAGAAATCATGGTTTCATCCTTTTTTTGTCTGTTGCTTGTTTCTTTGATTTTGTCAGTTCAACCAGCAATGATCTAACACCTTCAAATCTGCTTTCCATCCTTAAACACAGGGACGTGAAACTCATTTTAGTTCAAAGGTCACATACAGCCCAATTGGATATCCCGTATGAGCTAAAAAAAAAAAAAAAAAAGTAAAACCATACCTATAAATACTATAGAATATATAATATAACTTGACTATAATACATCTATTTAACAGACGAGCAGCTTGAGATGTCGAAAAATAAAGAGTAATTTCTATATTAGGTTTGACTCCTTTACATATTGCTACTGAATAACAACCTTTTTGTGCTTAACTGACGTCTGCAGCTTACATCATTGCTTTGCATCGCTTTATCCAGTATACATTAACAACACGCTGGAGGCCTTTTTTTTTTTTTTTTTTTTTTTTTAAACGAGAAAAGTTTTAATGACAGTTTTAATCTGGATGGAATGATGAAAAATATATTTAAAAAAGCTATTATTACCGTATGCTAGGTAGGGTGGATGTAGGCTCTTTTTCACTCTACACACCATCACCCACATAAACTATTACATGGAAATTCACTTCCACAAAACAATGCAGCATCAGTATGACTGCATGTGTTAAAGGCGCCAGAGCTGCTGTCTTTCTGTTGTGACAGGAAGAAATATGACTAAGTTAATTTTACTGTAATTTCAGTATCACACTACCATTATCACAAGAAGGAACCTGTAAGTGGCTGCTTTCACAGACCGCATACTAACACAGTTACAATGAAGGAGGTTATGCATCATGGAGAGATGGCTTGCTGCAGTGTATCTCAAACAAGTCCGGTCTTAAAGTCTGGAGGCTGGAGAAGTTGAGAAAGGTTCAACTTGATGCTAATATTTCTCTGACAGAAGCGAGTGACAACCCCACTCTCAGTCTGTAAACCAGTGTTGTGGATGAAGGAAAAGACCATCAACCTTTTCTTTTAATTTTCCTTATTTCATCGGTTTTATCAAGACTAGAAATTCATCTGTAGCTAACACCGTAAAAACTGCTGTGGTCTATTTTGGAGAGTTTAATGCAGGGATTTATTTGAATGCACCACTAGCTATTCATCTATGAACACACACTGTATGAAAACAGATGGTTTCGTATTGTAATACATTTAAAGACAAGAGGTACGCCATTTCACATCAGTCTCTCTACACTTTGCCCTGTTTATATGTAATATGCCCACTTAACCATAAGGTACGTCTAGATTTCTATGCTAGCTACAAATGATATCTAGCTATAAGAAAAACCTGACAATCTGTTAGTCAGAGTCATTACAATGGAAATAATACACCAACTTGCAGGTTTTGCTGAGCGGTGCCCGGTTACTAGTTAGGACTGAATTTGGTTATATGTGGAAAAAAGTTTTCAGACACCCAATGTATTTTGAAATATTGCATTCTTTGGTCTTCAAGTGT
Source organism: Rastrelliger brachysoma (assembly GCA_024605115.1). Taxonomy (NCBI): domain Eukaryota; kingdom Metazoa; phylum Chordata; class Actinopteri; order Scombriformes; family Scombridae; genus Rastrelliger; species Rastrelliger brachysoma. Next base: position 9,725 of record JANJYP010004445.1, on the reverse strand, counting down.
AATTTCTTTTAGTACAGTCACAGCCATGATTCTAAATAAATCTTAAAAAGACATTAAAAACTTCAAATTGATTGAATACAGCAAATATGCCAGAGGAGACAGATTTTCAGAACATTGAGATAGTGGACATTTTTTTAAGGTTGTTCCAAAACTTTTTTTTTTTTTTCCACCACATTGTGTTGCACTGATTTGAATGATCCAGTTTTAGAATATTCACAATCAGACTTCAGGGATTCTTTTGCAAGTTGAATCCAGTCTTGTTGCAAATCATTGATCTAAACTGACTTTTACATTTCTGATTTCATGGGTAATTATACAAATTACATTCAATATAATTAGTTTTTTTTTAGGGGTGCTCTTGTTGTATGACTGCAGGTCACTGGTCTGTGTTGATATATCTAATATCTAAGCAGTAGATCCAGGCACATCGAGTATCTCAACTCTGATCATTACAGGACAAAAACATGTTGTTTGACACTGATGGAGGATGTGGACTGTGAAGTGCAAGGGAGAAAAAATCACATGTATTGCAACTCTTTTCCACCACTGCTGCTTTTCAACTGGTGACAATTGGCTTCTTCTTCTGCTGCTGCTAGTGTTGGTGCTCTCCCTTAATTTGTGACACTGTGGATCAGGTTTAATAACCTTGGGTCTAACAGTACTTGGATGTGGTCTCACTGTGTTGACCTAGCCTTTTTCTGAATTGGGTTTTTTATTCTTTGTTGAACATTAAACTATATACATTAGAATTCTTTTGTGTTGGTTTAAACAACTCCAAAACTATTAAGACATATAACCTGCTGTTCTTGCTGTTTACACATTTCACCAAAACCTTTCATGATAATTGCAGTAATTCCAATTAAATGAAGCGATTTCGGTCAGTAGTTGTTCTACAGTGCTCACATTTCAGATTCCTAAAGAATACAAAAAAAAAGCGGGTAAGCTAATTGGTGTTTTTGTAAGAGTACATATGATAGGCTGACCTTGTTAAATCCCACCCACAGTACTTTAGGATATTTTGTTATATCATTTTAAAAGATAAAAAGGCAATTATCTCCATAAATACCAGCAAGTATCCACAAGTATGAACAAGGTCAACGCAAATGCAGCAATGGAGTACAGAATACGTATTTATCTGACAATACGAAATATGGTCAGACACTTTCTCCAAAAAGAAGAAACCCTTATGCAACTGTGTGTGTGTGTGTGTGTGTACGCGTGCATGTGCGTGTGTAGTCTGACAGGTTGGCTTTAATGAGCTGCGAGAGTGAACGGCGCATCAATGAAATCGATAGCAGAATTAACACATTGACATGTTAGACTCATTTGCTTTCTGACATTTCCCTCCATGCAATTAAGCGGCTCAGATATGCAAGTCGGATCTGATTAATGCGCGCTGGACGGCCGCTCTCGCCTCGGTTTAGCATTCAGAGGGTGAGGTGTGTCGGATTCCTCTCTCCGACCATGCTGGGATGTGCTGTGGATTTGCTAGGACTGGAAGGGAATAACTATGGTAGATCTCACAAATGATTGAATTGGGAAAAAACAAAATTTTACATGACTACGAGTTCTGTTGGAGTTGTCAGATTTAGAGAGAAGATATAACAAGTTGGACTAATGCATTTACAAGAATTTACCGCAAGTTACAAGTTATTATTCTAACTCCATTAAACATATAGTAGCAGTTATGTACAACTTAAACAAAACTAAGCAAATCAGAACAGGGTTTTCATACATTTTTATGAAACAAAAACACCAAATGAGCATATCTGTTGTGTAAACGACAGAGCATGCATCTGGACAACTAGTGTGGTTGTGTTTAATGTGATGTGGAAATGTTTTAATATTGAAACAGAAACAGGTCTTTTGAGTCATAGCTCTTCAAGGTTAAACTTTTATGTGTAATTTACCTAATCTTAAGAGGCAAATTAGAACAGGGGGTCCCAACAATGATTTTTCAAAACCTTTCCACAACTTGTCTTAAACCATTTCCATGACTTAATTTAAGATAAGTCCCCATACTGTAGCTATTATAGTGCACAGTACTTTTTTTTTTTTTTTTTTTCCTGTGCCCCAACCTAAATCCAGCCATGCATGTCCATCTACTTCAGTTAGAGAGCTTTTCCAACATCATAAAATCTGAAAACTTGTAAATGTGTATCGGAAATTCCTACATGAAAAGTGTTGGATTTGTGGAAATAAACCAAATTATGTGCAATACCCACAAACCCAAGTTGTATTTCAGGCATATCCATTATCTTTGATATCAGACCGGGCCATCCATAATTCAAAACTTTTCCAAAACATTCACATTATTCCAAACTATTTGCAGGCCTGGAAAACTGTTTTTCTAATTTTCTAATTTTCTATGAATTTCATGATTGTTGGAACCCTGTTAGAAGATATTAACCTTTGTTACATGTCATATCTAGAATTGTCACTGTCCAATAAAGACATAAAATTCCCAAAAATGTGTGTTCAAAAAAAGAGGAATTGGATACGACAGTCATACTATNTGTTGGAACCCTGTTAGAAGATATTAACCTTTGTTACATGTCATATCTAGAATTGTCACTGTCCAATAAAGACATAAAATGCCCAAAAATGTGTGTTCAAAAAAAGAGGAATTGGATACGACAGTCATACTACAGTGGTTTGGTATTATTTATGGAAGTCAGAGTTCAGTCTGACACCATATTTTTCAGCATACCAACCGTTGAAAAAAAAATATCACACACAAACAATTATGAGCAACAATAGAAAAAAATGCACAGTCAACCTCCACAGTTTGCTCACTTTGACCGATTGGGAGACTGTAGATTCCAGTGTGTGGGAGAGACAAGGNCAACCGTTGAAAAAAAAATATCACACACAAACAATTATGAGCAACAATAGAAAAAAATGCACAGTCAACCTCCACAGTTTGCTCACTTCGACCGATTGGGAGACTGTAGAGTCCAGTGTGTGGGAGAGACAAGTTGAAGCAATCCAGTAGAATTTTTTTGCACAAACAAAAGGTCTGTTCAAGTCTTTCAGTTCCCAATTAAAGCTCCAGTTCAGTTCAGTCAGTTCAACAGAAAATAACCACAACCCAAACTGTACGTTTTACAAGCTGTCCAACCAAGAAAACAGGAGAAAAATTAAACATCAGTCGATAAGTAATTCAGCATGCATAATTTAACACAGTTCAATGACATAGGCAGTATATTAAAAAANGTTCAGTCAGTTCAACAGAAAATAACCACAACCCAAACTGTAAGTTTTACAAGCTGTCCAACCAAGAAAACAGGAGAAAAATTAAACATCAGTCGATAAGTAATTCAGCATGCATCATTTAACACAGTTCAATGACATAGGCAGTATATTAAAAAGGTTCACACATTCTAGGTTGTATATTCTGTTCAGTTGTTGCCATTTCAGTCTTCTGGACTCCAACAATTATGATTGTTGATCTTGAAGCACGAACATGACTTGAGAACAGTTGGTATTCAGCCTTTAGTGTGCAATACTATCTAATATAGTATATACAGTACATATATGGGTCATTCACAAACTGATACCAGTCAGTCACTGGCAATGCAATAACACAATCAAGCAAAAGTCACCAATGTTCCCTATCTCATACACTTGTAACGTCCTATAATATCAACATCCCAGAATATAGGTCAGTAAGTGATTGGACTGGTTCACAACTGAAGGTCTATTTTAAGGCATATATAATTTCTGCCAGATCTTGACTCAGTATGTTTGAATGACACAGGCGATCGACACAATGTAGGTTCTTTTAAAAGGCAGCCAGATACTTTACCATTGAGGTAGGTAGCATTATGTCATCGTCGGCATATAGTATACTGTATGAGGAAGTTTAACATGAAGGGTACATATTTTCAACAAAGAATCACAGTTTATCAAAATTTGGACTTTTTTTTTTTTTTAGTTTCAGCCTTTATTTCTGTTGGTAATCATATAAACACTGTATTCACTTGGTTATTTTATGAGCTCTAGAAATGTGGCAACAATGCTAAAGAAAGAATTGAATTAATTTAATTTTTTTTAAAAAAAGTGTACAATTTGGCTTCTTTTAAACCTCTGTGATCATTAACTGCATTATTTAGACTTTGTTGTAGCAGTGTTGCTATGTTCCCAGATCAGCACTTGGTTCACAGAGTACATTATTACCATTACAGATTTGCAATTATCGCCTACACTGCAAAAAAAAAAAAACAAAAAAACAAGACCCAAACTGTCATAAACTGTATTTATCTTTCAACTATTTCAGTACTGTCTATTCCCACCATTACTTTTTTGACATGAGGTAGTTGTTGTATCCAATCTGTTAGGAGTGATGTTCTCTTTGGCAAATCAGTTCTAACATATAACACTGAATGGAAAACAACAAATGAGCATATCTGTTGTGCAACCAACAGAGCATGCATCTGGACGAGTGGTTTGATTGGGCTTAATGTGATGTGGAAACGATTTCAAGCGTTTTAATATTTAAAACAGAAACATAAGATTTACGAGTCAATGTTCTTCATGGTTAAAAATTCACATCTCTACTGTAGGACGTGATGGTTTACCAGTACGAATGGTTGGCTTCAGAGTGGCATTTTGGCATCAGCGCGGGTGTGCGTGGCGCAGGTGGCTGAACCACCTTGTTCTACTCACAGTGGGAGGTGCTTGGGGGTTGGGGGGATGAGTTTTGAGGGCTTTTTGGGATGCAGCCCGCGAGCTTATGGAGCCCCGTGAGAGCACATATGGGCCCAGCCAGAAATCGTCTGGCCCCCGAAAACAGCTCCAGCAATCTCTCCATGGCTCTGGTTGGCCTGCCCGCTGATCCGTCCTTCCATGAATGACTCTTTTCAACAACCACCGCCTCATTCCTCTCACTGTGTCTACCCAGCCCTCTCATCCAAATGCCCCCCGCAACACTCCCTCTTTCTCTCTCTGTCTCTCTCTCTCACGATGTTCCAGCCCAGTGGTATCATCTGTCTCAGTGCCACTTGGCAGCGCCCTACACGATTTGTGGCTGGGCAAACATTTAACTAAATGTATCCCATTCCAAATCTAGGATTACATCCTGCTGTTTCAATATTTGGGCGCTTCTGAGTAGCCATGGCTTGCGAGACAACAGGTCAAGTAAGCCAAACATCCTCTTCCATCTAAGGAGAGGATGGGTGCAGGACAGCAACAGAAACCAATGAAAGGGAGCACAGCGAAGGCAAAAAGCGGTCTAGTGCTTCAGATTGTGTTTTGCATGGTTTCCTCTGTACAGCTGGTTGTGTCAATATGTCTTTGGTCATAGAGCGAAGACTTCCTCCTGCAGTTACAGAAGGAAAAAAAATCTTCTGATCTTTGCTTTGCTTGGTGTGTATGTATGCAACCAATTTCCTAACATGTCAGGATAATGGATTTATTTTGTTTGATCAAATATGGATTTATTAAATGTGTGGTTCCTTTATTTATCTGATTTAACATTTGCACTGGATTACACACAGGAATGCATAAATATGTTGAATTTCCTCATATGACCTGCAGTGACTGTTATTAATATTTTTACACACAGAGCATTAACAACATTCCCAGGTCATTAAACAGGCACGGTATCATCTTTTACCATCATACAATGTGCCTCTTATAATCTGTATAAGATGTTTAAGGCTTTCAACTAACTCAAGCTCAAACTGATCAAACCGGTTAATAGCTAAATCCAGTAGTGGTAGCAAACGTGGCTGGAGATCATGAGTATTGCAACTTTCAAAAACTGACAAGAAAATAAAACAAAACAAAAAAACAGTTGGTCTAGGATGGGTTTACACTGGAGATACAGTTGAAAGACCAGTGTGTCGCTATACAGCATATGTCAGTGTCAGAGGCTGAGGGGCGTGATAAAAGATGGATATTTGACTTAGGAATGAGAAGAAGTTGAAGAAAACCAAAACTAATTTTTACTTGCATATTTTTTTTTAAATATGAAATCTGGCTAATTATTTGCTTTATTTCTTTTTTCAGCAATTTTCTGTATGCAATTAAAACAAATGTAATAGAAATGATCTGAATGTTTCACCTAACCTTCAACTTTCCCTTTCACACTGTGAAAGATTTGAAAAAAATAATGAAATGCTTAAAATAAACAAAATTCTCTGTCAACGGTGCAGGAAAATTTGACTTGATTCTTTAAAACATTTGAATATTTCAAACCTAAAAAAAAACAACAACATTGATATCTTAAAGCTAGTGCATTTAAACTAAAAACAAGATTGGTGCTGTTATATGAAAAATATTAAAGAATTATTTTCTAAATATGAAGGAAAATGTGCTTAAATTCAGCAAATGCTAGTGCCATTACTCAGTCTCAGACTTAAAAGAAACTAGTTTGCAAAACGTGTTGGGAGTAAGTGGTTATAGAAGTTCCAAATGGCCACACCTGAAGGTAGGAGGAATAACCTGCCATCACATCCTCCACTTGGCTACATCTCACCGCCTCTCTTTTTTACATTTCTTTGTAGTCTTGAAATGATGAATTGTCCAATAGATAACGGGACACATTTTTCAGACATTTTCATCTTAAAGACAAAAATGAAAAATGATAACTTGAGAGACATTCAGATCCTCCCTACTGTCACACCACTGCACTGCATTGTCAGAAAAGTCGTTGGAAAGAGGTTTGAGGTATAGTTAGAAGATCTGACAGGGAACCTATTGTGCCTTTCCTTATTTTCAGTCATAATGTTAATGTTAACAGTAAACATGACTACAGTGTCAAATAATGAGATAAACCTATATAGATGTAATCCTAGTGAGCAAAAAGCTCATGATTCAGAATCTTAGTAGCAACTCCTGAGCTTAGTAATTGTTGATACATTATATCTAATTTATTTCACCTCTGAACAATTTAATGTGTAAAAATAGCAAGCTGTGGTTTTGCATGGGTTTTGTGAGAATGTGTTTTTTTTTTTTAAGTATGACCCAAAAGCAGACACAGATACAGTGTGCAAAAGGGATTTATTACAAAAAAGGTTCAGTCTGACGGATGAAGGCTGCCTCAGGGTGTAGTTTGAGGCTAAGGTGGAGAAGCAATATAGCAACAGAGCTGGAAAAAACAAACAAAAAACAAAACAAAGAAAAGGCAGTGGTAAGCAAATGATGCAACAAAAGCAATAGAGAGGAGTAATTAGTCTCCAGTAGTTTCTCTAGGCATTTCACTATAGGTTTAAACCAACAGTTAGCACAACAGGCAGCGGAAACAATTTAGCAATGAATCTCGAGGAAACTAGTGTTTTTATACTGTGGTTGACAACGTAGATGGAAGACAGGTGAGCTCTACTCAATTAGGAAAACCCCTGCCAACATCTGGAAGAGAAGTCAAGCATGGAAAGAAAACACACACACATACACAAACAACCAACAAAGACTGCAGGCATCCACTGGAGTTTGATGACCCTGGCTTGAAGTTGTGGATTGTTTCAAGAGAGATGAATGTAACATTGGGTCAGTTACTAACTCTGAATCAAACCTGTTTTTTTTTTTTTTTTTTCTCAACACAGCCTTAACTTCTCCATCTCCTCTCTGCAGAGCTTGAAACAGTTGTTGGACATGATTTTTTATTTATTTATTGATCCAAACATTTTAAGGCCAATTATCTTTAGTAACATTTACCACTTTAATGCAGAGGTGCTTTCAGAGATCTCTGTCCAAAGCTATCAGCTGACTGGGACTTTGAACCAATAATGTGTATGCAAGTTAAGGGATATTAGCACATATAAATTGCCTTGAGGTATGAATATGAGTAAACAGTGATTAGTCTCTGCATAACTGCGTACTGTATATCAGTTTTGTGATTGTATCATTACCACGCCTTTCACTCAATGTCAGCTGAGTTCAGCTTCAGCTCCCCCTGCAACCCTTTAGAGCAGGGGTGTCCAAACTTTTTCAAAGGGGGCCAGATTTGGTGTGTTAAAAATGTAGGGGGGCCAACCTTGGCGGACATTCTTTACATATAACAGCAATTAATTGAAATAAATTTCAGTGAGCCATTCTGTGTTTCACATTTCCTTTTTAATTTTACTTTCAGCTATCGTAAGCATGCATTTTGGTTCATTTGAAACATGCATTTCAAAATTGAATTGACATTGAAAATTGAAATTGAATATTTACTTAACTTCACTTTTTTTAACAGCTGAACAGAAGTAATTGTACTCTTGGGTGCAAATTATATTTGAAATATCTCACCATGGCAGTTTAATGTTTACAGAATTTTTAAACACAATAACAGAGAAATGAACAAGTAATAGTCATATCAGTGCAGGGCTCATTTAAAATATGACATTAGTAACTATAAATGTTGATAGGATTTTTAAATGTCTATTATTCTGGAGTGAAAACTTAAAAAAAATATATTCAGACTTATCGTAAATGAAAAATGACTTGTCCGCATTAGTGTGATGGGTGAAACTAAGGCCAGGTCTGGCTCTATGGCAGTAGTATTGATGCGCAAGATGTCTTGTGAGAGTCCAATAGCCATGTCCTCACACGGCTCTTATTTAAGTTCATAATCGAGAATGTCTTCTCACACAAACACGTCGACCCAAACAAACTTAGCATTTTCTTACCAAATGCTCGAATCTCTCGAAACTTGTCCTTGTCCAGCTGGCGGTAAAAGTTGGCGAGAGAAAACTGCTGGTGCTGACTGCGGCTCTCTACGTCACACTGCAGCTCAATGCCTCCAGCTGCAAATGGTCTGGAACATCATCTGTGTCCACGGAGAAAGGTGAGGAAAAAAGAGCGATCTCCTTCTCGATAGCTGCAAAATCCTGAAAGCATTGTTTAAACTCTTCAGCCAGAGATGAAATATCCGACGCGTACCTCCTTGTTTTCGCACTGACATTGCTCTGTGGGAATCTGGCCATGATTTCTTGCAACGCTGAAAAGTGTGCAGTGTTGGGCTGGGTCGACGACAGGTGTCTTTCAAACAGTTGCAGCTTGATTCCAAAGGCTTTGACATGAGAATATAGTTGGCTTATGACTGCATTTAGTGCCTGGAGACTGGTGTTGAGGACATTAAGATGCTTTGTAATGTCAACTAGAAACCCCAAATCAGCCAGTCACATAGGGTCACTTAGTTCTCCCATAGGTTGTCCTTTTTCAGCCAAAACCTCACCGATTTCTTGCCTAAGTGAGTAGAAGTGTGACAGTGCAGAACCCCGCCTGAGCCATCTCACGTCATTGTGATAGACAACATCTGCATATTCCGCATGAATCTCGCTGAGAAACTGTTGGAACTGACGGTGGCATAGTGCTCTGGAGCGGATATAGTTAATTGCCTTTATCACCGGTCCCATAACATGTTCGTATTGGAGATGTTTAGCACACAGAACTTGCTGATGAATGATACAATGAAGTTTTACAGCTTTCCCTCCTTCTTCACTTACTTTGTTACTCATTAGTGTTGCTAATCCGCATCGTTTATCGTTTAATTTTATTCCACGGGAGTTTCATGTCATCCACGGCAGTGCAAACAGAAGAGAATAAATCTGTTCCTCTTGTTTTTCAGGCTCTGGAGGTCAAGTAGTTCTTCAGTAATATTCATTTCGTTGTCCACTCCTCTCAAAAAAATAAGTAACTGAGCAATGTCAGAGGCATCTGTGCTTTCGTCGCAAGCTAGTGAAAAAAAGATTTAAAAAAAAACTCCTTTCCTCTGACTCCCAATTGTCTTTTGATGTCTG
>JANJYP010004442.1:0-25040 GCA_024605115.1 Rastrelliger brachysoma | reverse complement strand
GAGAGAGAGAGAGAGAGAGAGAGAGAGAGAGAGAGAGAGAGAGAGAGAGACAGAGAGAGAGAAGGTGTTTGCACTCTATCAACTGAGAATATTCTGGTTTATGGTCACAAACATTGTCTGGACACACACGCTGCCACACAAACACACATCAGACAGGTTAGCCTGCAGTATTCATATTGCATCCAGTGTTACAAAGAAATTAAGTATATTGTCTGTGTTTTATTGCCTCTCCCTCACTTCTCCAGCTCACCAGTTGGAAATATCCAAACTGTTTATATTACAGCACTTCTTTTGCTGAATGTTGGTTATTGAAACTGGCAAGGACAAGAACTGTCAATATAATGAGACAATATTCACACCCCGTGCACTCAGTATACAACACAGGGAAAACAGAGTTGCATAGACATCCTAGAGCAAACAGGAGTTTCATAGCTATTGTGCAAAGGGAAACTTACTTCCACCAAAGAAAAGAGGGAATAAAGCATACTTTACGTTCTCTTACAGGAAGAGCAAAGAATGTCCTATAAATCCTGATCGTGACAGCCATGTAAATATTTATATTCACAAGCCACACTGAGACTAACAGTAGAGGACATTGTGACTGGGGAACTGGGAATGTAGCCCTATGCTGCTCAGGACATTGACTCAATATTCATCTTTCTCCCTTGCTCTATTTCTCCCAGTATCGGCCCTGCTACAGACCACACATGTATATTCATTACTGACCTCTGACTGTCTTGTGTAAGCCGTGAGCCCTGAAGGCCACTGTGAAGTCCGTCATGATCGCACAACAGCAGCTTCATGAGAAGCTTGTGTGCTTGGCAAAAATGAGAGGTAATGAATGCAGATTCAAATGCAGCCCGTCTGGAACAGTCATTTGTATCTTTATTTGCCTCACCATATTTCTGCCAGCTGTCTTTAAGGTGACTTGTGTTGAGGAAGAACAGTGGAGGAGGTGACAACATAAGAAAGGACATGGCATGGCTGCTGGATGCTGAGAGGAAATTGCCAATGGAAAGGTGGCAGTTGGTGTTAAAGCCACATTTTCTCTTTGTTTCTGAATGTACTAATTGGTATCTTTGAGAAGCTAAAGAAAAACCTTTAAACAACATATGTGTGTATATATATCTAAGACAACATATATATCTTAATATATTCTTAATGTATGTATGTATGTATGTATGTATGTATATACGCATAATAATTTACAAGCAGCTGTAATAGTGTTAACGTAAACCTGAGAAAGGAGGGATTTTAATGTTCAATATATGTCTTGTGCGTGTCTTGGCCAGTGAGTGCAACCACCTGTATCAGTCCATTTGCATATAATTTTTATTGCATGTGGATAAAAGTGTCAGTATGGTAATGTTAATTTTCAGTACCAATAATAAAACTTTTTTTTTTTTTTTTTTACCTCACATTGAGGGAAATGTTTGACTTTTTTGACAAACACTTTTTATTATTGAACATGTTTTCAGTACTGAAAACACTTTCCAGTTGGGTTTTAAAGTAAGCAAGGAGAATAGAGGGGTCCATCCCCTGCTGCTCTTCCAGAGCTTCCATGTTTTTTTGGGGTTTTTTTTTTTGTGAAACAATTTTTAACTGAACTTTTCCTTATTTGATTTGGAGGTCTAAGGATGTTGCTGTGCAAAGCCCTTTGGGGAAGAATTGTCATTTGTGATATTGGGCTATACAGAAAGGTAAAAAAGGACATTACTTGACTGTAAACGTGTGTGTGTGTGAGAGAGTGTGAGTGTGAGTGTGTGAGAGAGAGAATAATTTTTTCATTGCAGAGGCAGAAATTTTGAAAACAATCAAGAACATATCTGTGTGCCGTCTGAGTGCTGAGTGCTCTATGTGTGTGTGTGTGTGTGTATGTGTGTGTTTGGGAGATGAGGGGACTGTTCTGGCCGCTGGGAGACAGGAGGTCTAGGAGGACACGAGGATGTATGGCTGTTTCAACATCCATCTGCAGACATTTTTCTACCGTCATTCACTCCTTCTGTCTCCACACCGCACACCTCATCCCACACACACATACACACACACACCAACAACAACTCCCCTTGTGCCATTACGTTCACTATTACAGCATTCTCCTACAGCTGACAAATCAGAAGCGTGCTTGGAATCCAGAACTGCAGTGGCCCTAGACTTGTGTTAGCCCCTGTAATAGAGGTAAAACCTTAATCAGTCTCCTTAGCAGCGCTGGTGCTATCTCTGCCTTACCTTAGGGTTATTTAGACCCATTTTGTCTTCAACTATCAAAGCACAGGAAATGTGCAGCTGATTAATTAGTTGATTTTAATTTCCATTTCAGAAATGTGTGTAATGCCTGAGCTTTGTCCTTACGTCTCAGCACATTTAATAATAGTGAGTGCTGAGAGGGCAGACACCTACACTACAGTCAGAAATAATAAAAGGTATCACATTCTAGATATGCTTTAACTACATTTTATGGACTCTTGCAAAACAAGTCCTTAGGGGTACAGAATATCTTTTTTTGGAGTACCAAATGTTTCTAACATTTACATCAGGCCAACATTTAATGGTCTTTGCTGAGTACTATAGGTGTAATGTTTTTTTTCAAATTATGTACTTCTTAAAGGAAAACAAATCAGTGATTGATATTGGTATGAGCAGAAATATAGTTTGCATTTACGTGGCATTTTGGATGCTTGTGAGCACTTGTTGGATCAGCCCTGAATTGGAACAGCTTTTCAATACCACCCCCTCAATGTGCAGCATATTTTTTACAAGTGCCAAAATGATTTGGATGCATCCTCATGTTTAAACCATTTTAAAATAATCATGATCATGCAGATTTTCTTCTTTTAAAAACCTTTTTTTTCCCTTTACACATCTGTGAATGTAGTTTTGTACCTATAGTGCCATTTTTAAATTAGGCAGGAACAACACTTGGCAATTGATCCTGTTCTTTCATTTTACCCAGAGAGTTAAATAGGAAAATTAGAGCGGAGTGCAAACTGTTTCAGTCATGCGAGTCAGTGTTTGAGCAGGTTCCTGGTTTTTTAAGGAAGGTTTGACAGCTTAGACACTTGTTGATTTGCACTCATTTAGTCAACTGTGTACTGTAGAAGATGGATGTGTACTTTTATAGTCCAGTAAAGCTCATTTCCAGATTCAGGTTTTATTCAAAATAATCTGTTTCCATTCACTTTTGTGCCCCTCTCTCAAAATACCTTTGCAAACATGAACTGACATATTATTACCATGTAAATAGAAATTACACAGACTACAACACTGAGAGAAAATTTGATAAAATGTTTATTTGACTGAGCTTTATTGTTACCATATTCCAATTATATTATGGGTGTTAAAAATTAAGCAAAGCCTCCTTTTATTAATGTACTTAAATATCAGAGGATAATGTTGGTTTCAATACTTTTCAGAATGGAATTAGAGAAGACATTACAATCATATGTTTGATTTGAGGTTTTTGCTGGTTTGTTTGTTTTTATTTTTCTAAAAAGATGCAAGGTGATGTATTTGCTGAGTTGTGGTTGATAAAACAGAATTATTTATATGTCCAGGTATCACCAGACTGCTGCATATACAGAAACTCAGTGAACAACAACACTCGGGTTTCAGAGTGTTTATGTAGCCTATACTAAGCACAGGATAATACACAACACTGCACATATACAATGAACTTGCTTTTGAATGTAATTTTAACATCCCAAATACCACTTAGAAAGAGAGAGGATTATGTGAAAGGTCTGTAGTTGTTTACCTGTTCATTTGTTATAGCTGAAAATATCATCAAATTAAATTTCACAGTCTGCGCTTAAACCTCAACTAATCCGAATATTGAGCCGAAGAGCGTATTTTAATTAAAGAACTGGGATCACAGTACAGAACTAGTCTGATGCAGGGGAAAGGTAAAAAAAATCAGACTGAAAGACAGCAACATCCACTTCAAATGGTGTCCTCTAAATCAATAAACAGTAAGACAGTCTGATTTACATCTATTGTAAAAGCATGATCAGTCTCTTCACTGTTTGGAAAGACAAACACTGCTCCTCTCGTTACTCATAATAATGCAACTTAGCATATTTTATCAGCCAAAACAATGCAATCCGATTAAAAACAAATTATGACAACATTGTTTGTTTTGAGGACTAAGACATTAGGCCAGTGTATTCGACTCAATTACTGTATGACTTGTCTGGTTTAATGAATGAAATTGTCAGAGACCAAAACTGTTGGTATTTGAGATGAATAACTCACATGGGATTCATTTGTCATTCTGAGTTTTTTTAACATGCACTGATTTTCCATCAGTATGGGAGGTTATATTTATGAGGTGGATGTGAAATTAAAAAAAAATGCTAAATGCTGAAATATGGCATAATCTAGAAAACTAATGGGTGATCTTCCTCTATTGCACTGTTCAGTGCAACACTCTGGCCCCACTGGAATAGTAATAGTGCATCTGTACTCCGCTGTGCGCCTTCACCCTGAGCTGGGTGATGTCATTGTCACCAATGGGCCCTGGGCACTAAAGTGTGACGGGTCAGCGTGTTGCATCAGCCTCTTCTTACTTCCACGCCTTTACTGTCTTTTCCTCTTTCTCTTCTCCTTCTAATCCACCTTTCTCAGCTTGTCAGCTTGCCCCAAATTCCTTTTGTTCTACTCATTCTTCCTCTCATCTTCCTCCTCTCCTCTCCTCTCCTATTCTCCCCTGTCCTCCTCCATCTGGCAGTTTAGATTCATTTCTCTCTGATAGCTTCATCTAAGTAAAAGACAAGGCAAAACAGAGACAATAGCAGAGGGCTTTCCTGGGGTCTTTCATAGATGCCAGGTTGAATCAAACATTATCAGCATGCAAGTGCAACACCCTGGACGTTAATATAATATTTGTCACACACAGTTCATGCATTCACACAGACATATCCCTGCACGGCAAGCAGATATAAACAGGTACATGCAGCCTCTCAAGCCCCTAAGCTTCTTCTGCCACTGATGGGAGATAGTGCCTGGCTGGTAGTGGTGATAAAGCATTTCCAGGCTGTACTGCCCAGCCCTAACCTCCTGCTTGTGTCTCTTCCTGCTCCACAGACCCAAGACCCTGCTGGTTAAACCTATCGATCCCCACAGCCACACAACTACACCCAAGACAAAGCCTCTCTCTTTCCTGCTCTCTCTCTCTCTGAGTCAGAGACAAAGATGAATTCTCTGACATGTTGATTTCCTCCGGTGTATCAGCAATGTGAACCTGAAAGATCTCTGTTCTGTTGTCAGTGTGTGTGTCATCAATATATATTTTTCCTCCCTCCCAAATGCGTATGTTTGCTCACGCACATGTGTGAATGAAATGTGTGCGTCAGTTTATGATGGAAGGTGAAGGCCATGTCTATGCCCTCAAAGTCTGATTGCAATTAAAAGGCGGGGGAATGACTGTGTTAAAATGGCACTTAAGGAGCTGTGAGCTCAGCTGGCTAGACCCATTTCTGTTAGAGCGGCCGCTGATGACTCCCAATTCTCTCAACCAATTATCTGAGCACTCATCTATGCACTGTGGGGCCACTCCCCTCCCTGGACCAATCAGAAATGTGAACGCCTGAGGTTAGTCGCTATGGTAAATTAGCTCAGTGTCTCAAAACAAAGTCAAAGGCAGTCCAGTAAAGACGTTGAACTTTGTAGGAGCTAGACCCACAACTAGAAATAGAAATATATCTACAGTGCTACCACAGCTAGAATTCTAACGACACATAAGAATTACTTGAACTTGAATCAGAACTAGACCTACTGATGACTCACAATGAGAACAAGGACTTGGAGTAAAACAATATCAATATTTAAGGTTCTAAAATTAGAATCAGATGTCGTACAAGGTGCAACTGGGAATGGAACTACAACAAGAACTGGAAAAATAATTAGATACTAGAACATAAACTAACTGGAACAAGACCTTAAAATGTAACTAGAACTAATTTGAAACTGAATTATTACATGAGCTAGAATTGTTACTACCAATAGAACTAAGCCTAAAACTAAAACTCAGAGAATTAGTAATGGGTCTCGACATTTCTGTGGAACATTTTTTTCCCTAGTAGTAGAAAAGTAGAACACAGGTCATCACAGCTGAGAGCCTATTGCTGGTGTCAAATCAATATCTCCTACTCACATGTACTGTAGACTTTAAAGTAAATCCTGAAACATTGAGGAGTTATTTCCATATTATATGTAGGGCATCCATTTTATTGGATGCCTGGAATTAAAACTTCATCCACCGGTGAAGAGGGTTCTGTGAGTGGCAATAATTGAGCGAATATTGCCTGTCTCGAAGAGCAAGCCATGCTTTTACGTGAGGGCCCAGAAAGTCATTTCATTTTTCTGCCCATTACTTTTTCTTCTTTGCCTTCTTTTTCTTCTTTTTTTTTTTTTTTTTGAATCAAAGTGATGTTGAGCCGGTGCTTTGAGACTGGGGGATAGAGATGGAACATGTGTGGCGGAGGTGCAAAGGGAGTAATAGGGGGAGGAAAAGCGCAGAGAGATGAGTAGGACTGATGTGACCGAGGGAATTACCTGAAAGAAAGATGGGGAAAAGAGAGGGGAGGGGGACATTGATGGGAGTGAGCGAGTGCCGGCATCAGAAGAAGATGGGGTGAGAGTGATATATATGTCAGAGATGTGTGAGTGTGTATGTGTGTGTGACTGTGTCTGTGTGACTGTATGGGACACTATCCCCATTTCATCCCACCCAACATGCCCCACCCTGCTTTCTCCACTTTTTCCCATCCACTTTCACCCATTTCTCTTTCTTCCTCCGCTTCCCTCCCATTCCCCCCACCACTGTTTACGCTGACAGTAATTTGACAGGCCCAGGGTTGACAGACTTGAAGGCGGCAGGGTAAGCGATTGTCAGGCCTGGCGTTGTTGGGCAGCTGCTGACTGGCTGAAGAGCTGGCAGTGAGATTGGGAAGCTGCAACTGGCCAGGGGATTGAGGAGGAGGCGTGGGAGAGCTGTCGCTACGGTGATGCGGTGGAGTGGGATAGACGGTCCTTGAGAAGCCCATAGGGAGGGTGAGGGAAGGGGGTTTTAGTGCAACCTCAGCTCAGTCCAAGACATCTAAGCATTGCCCAATTGGTCTTGTCTGTCCAAGAGAAGGAAAAAAAACGCCTGAGGATGGCAATGACACTATGTCACCTCTTTGATAACTACTCTGAAATCTCATATAGACAGGACTGAGACACCTCTCATACTTTGGCCTTCACACTTTCCCCATCAGTCATCAAACCACACAAGCATATGGACAGTTACAGGCGTTTTATTATTTTAATCTTTTCTTTGCTCGTACAGTTCTGACCGCATATTTGAAACAGACAGGGCTTAACAGATACTACCTAGCAGAAATGTGCGGTCAGGGGAGGCAGGTTAAGCAGAGCCTCACTCGCCATCATGAAATGTAACACAAATAATGATCAAATAAAATAGATATTATATGTCCACTGATCTGTGCTATAAATGCAATTTCTGTATGATTCCATAAATGACAATTATTTTTATAATCAAAATCGCTGTATTTTGCATATTTCCTTTTCAGTTACAGCGGAAACAGCAAGGTGAAGCAACACCGAGCTGTGCCTCACCGCAGGTTGCGCAATCCCTTGTAAACCAGGTTTACAAGCAGCTTTCTTTCTTTCTCGCTGCATGCTACCAATGTAATACTGTATTACAATGTATATATGCATTGTAGACACACACTATTATATTTCATCATTTTCCATAGAATAGGTAATGTATTTCAAGTAATGTGTATCATATAATTAGTGTTAATGATCTGACATAAAGCTGCTTTGAAAAGGCATGAGGTGAGGTAGGCAGTAGCTCTCCCTCAATGAAGGGGGCTTATGTGTGTTCACATTTATTTTTTACAGCTTATGGTTTATTCTTGTTCTGTGGTTTCTCTTCTTCTAGGCAGTCAATTTTAATACAGTAGTGCATGATTTTATTTTTGCTCTGACTGCAAACATGGAGGATGCAATATCTAAACTTTTCTCAAAACTGGACTTTTAGTCAAAATGTGAAATGGACAACCAATGCTCAAGTTAAAAGGTTTGCAAATGCACTCTACTCTGAACTGCTATAAATTTTATTCCTTGGCCAGATATATACCTTACATATGTGTGTATGTAAAGAATGCTGACTTGAGATATGAAACACAATCAAGCTGACAACTGAATGGTGACTTAAAGCAACTCTATTGGATTCATATATTTGTAAATCTGACTCTGCAAAGCGGTAGTGCCTCACCAGTCATGAACCTCACCACACGTCACTGCTACCTATATATAATATACAGAATGAAAAAGTGCCTTGTCTGTGCAGCGATGCAGGCTCATATCATCTAAGCTATGTTAGTCACCCCAGTTAAGACTATCCAGAGAACAAATAAATCAATTAAATGAAGAAAACAAAAACAAAACAAACAAACAAAAAACAGGTGAAAGAAGAGATAAACAAAGCCAGTTGTTTGATGGAGTTGAAAGGCAAAGCTAGGAGTGGGAGCACTGTGCCAGCTGGACCCAGAGCCAGGGAGTCCCCTGAAGGGTTTGCACATACTTATGTAACCCGTTGAGAGATAGCCAGGTGGGCACACAGACACAAGCACACACACAACCACAGGACACAGTGGATAAACTATGGGGTCCGAGCCTCACTCACACAAATGCATGCAGACTCACACTAAAAGCATACACAATGCAGCAGATGCCAACCTGGCTTGACTTCATGAGTGGACAAACAATCTAAACACAAACACAAACACATGCGCACATACTGTATACACATACATACACTGACACATACACACGCGCACTCTTGGCAACCTCAGCAACCCAGAGGAAATCAGCATTACTTAGGATTAAAACAAAGGGGCCTAAAGCTTTGACGTGACGTGCATGTTTTCCCATCCATCCTAATCTGTTTTCTTCCTCTTGCAGTCTGCAATCTTTATGGCTTCTTTCTCTCCCCGGTCCCTCCTTCTAACTTTTCAAATAGCAGAGTGCTGCTAAATGAAGGAGAGAAGAGCTTACAGTTGTTTTCTTGTTGATTTTAATGTGTTTTTTTATAAAGTGCCATGGTCTTAATTGAAATTCAGAAGTCATGAAACCTCATCAAAACATAACAATAAGGTTTCACTTAAAATAAGAAAAAAAAATCCAAACACAGTTATGTGGTTTTATCCACCATTAGCGATAACCTAGTACTGCTGTACCTGTGGACACATCAGAGGGGTTTATGGGATCTTTATTCCTGATTGCACCCTTGTGAGCTGACAATGGCATAAATCTCAGTGGTGCTTTAAGCAGCAGCATATGCAGCTATGAAATGCTCAGGGAGGTTGTTACAGTGAAAAAGAGGGAGAGGGAAAATCTTCCTTACATCAGTTCAGCCTACATGCTTCTCTGGAGAATCTTCCCCCACTTCTATATTGCAAAAAAGTCTGTATGAAATGGAACTGAATTTGCATTTGATCATTAAAACTAACTTTCAACTTCCAACTTTCAATGCAATCAATCACTTCAAAACTTACTGTGTTAAAAATTAAAAAAAAAAAAACATATTATATCGGAATCAAGTCAACCTTTCTTTTTGCACTGACAGACTATATTTATATTTATTTGAGAAAGTTTAAACAAGGTTCTTTAAAGTCACTGAATTATTTCACAGACAGCAGTCGGTGGCACTAGTCAACACCATCATCACACTGCTTGTCCCAACTTGCACCTGCTGCTTTCTAACTGAACAGGGCTGAAACCTATTCCCATCCTCGTCTCTTAATCAACACTGAAACATCAAGGAAGGCTAACTCATTTTGGCAAAGGTGCTAGGGCCCCATATTAACATTCTCCCCAGTGCTCGAGTGAGCTGAATTCCTCAGGCCTCTCTCTCACTCTCTTAGTCTCACCACCTTTATTTTGCTAACCAAAAACATTTTAACAAATAAGCTTGTCAGGAAGCATTGACAGGAAAAGATGAATCTACAGATACGGTAGAGGTTACAGCTGAAATGAAAAATCAAACAGGTTTTTTTTTTTTTTAGCTTGGTTTTCAGTTGGTCCTCCCACCCAGGTTGCAGTATCTTTAATGAGAGAAATGGAGACATGATTACACTGAAAATGGTGAGGCCATTAATGAATTATTTAATTAAATCTTCCCCTCTCCATTCCTGCTCATCTATTGGACGGTGTCTCCGCGCAGTGGTGTTTCTTTAACGAGGACTTTTCTGTAATGGACCCTTAACGAGGAGTGAGCCTCCCTGCCTGGCCCAGCATCTGTGCTCTGCCTTGCTGGGTAGATTACGGCGTGCTCCAGCCAAAGTGCCCATCACCACTCCCTCGCAGCCTGTTACTCCATCCCTAATCCAGCCTGCCGAGACACTGCACTTTCTCGACTCTCAGGCCATATGCTCACCCAGAGATCAACTGAGATGGGAGGGTGAAGAGGCACAGCTTGAGCTTGCTGCTTTCCGACTTAGGGTGCAAGCTTTTCCAAAGTGTGTGAGCTCTTCTTTCTTTCCTTGTGAATCTTTCGCTTGGTGAGAGGAGTGAAGGAAGGCAGTAGCAGTAATTCGTAGCAGCAGATGGAGACGTCAACTCTTATTGTTCTCCTGAGCGGAGCCTGAACAGGACTGGTAAGCCACTGTCGCTAATCACAACCCAGCATACAGTCCCAAGTTGATGTGGTTATTACTGGGGATGTGGAGATGTTTGACATTATGGATCCTACATGCTGGGAGACCAGACTGGGCTTGCAGCTTCCGGGAGCCTTTTGGGGTGTATGTCTGCTCTGGGGCCTCCATATCCTGGATGGAAAGCTTGATCCTATTAAGGGCAGCAGGGGTGACTGGCTGCGAGGGACCCACCAGTGAGCTATGACCTTTGCGCAGCCTCTGTCTGATCTGGTATACTGGTGAGGGGTACATCCCTTGGAGGAGGAACACGGGGGGGAGTCGGATCTGAGGAACAATAGTAGAGAAGGCAAAGGAGCTGACAAGAAGATGTCAAACCTGGCAAATAAAAGGAGTTGTGCAACCTAAAAGTGACTGTAGCATAAAGGAGAAGAAAGAAGCATAGAGAAAATAGACATAGAGCAAAATCTGTTATTCCTGGAAAATTTTTAAAGATTTAAAGGATAAGGTTGGCATAATTCTGTATTTTTTTACCACCAATAAACCCCATAAAACACACACACACACACACACACACACACACACACACACACACACACACACACACACACTGTACACACAACCACACACACACACAAAATGAAAACAACAATGCATTAGCGTGTCTCCAAATACTTCCCTACCCTGTCTGTGGCTCACAGCCCAAAGCCCAATCATTCCTACTGAAGATGTAAAAATCCTTAAAAAATAATAACAAATATTATGCTTTCATTGTTCTAAAGGGGTCCATCAATTCCTAAAAGAGCTGGGTAATGTAGTTGTTGGAATATAATACTCAAAAGTGCATAAAATAGTGTATTCGTGGAGACTATTTACAACAACAGATTCATAGACATTTGGTGCTCTTGTTAGTATTTATGCCAATTGGATGGTGTATGTTGGATGTTCTTTCCTAATAAAATGAGGTTTTTAATAGTTTTTGGACAAAATTTTAGGTCTAAAGGAATAAAACTACACTGACAGTATGTGTTAGTGAGATCAGTTCATTGCTTGTTTTGGATCTTTCAAGGGATTTGGTGATAATAAGAAAAACTCTGAATATTAGCAGTCTTATCCTTTCAGTTTAAAGATATGCAGCTAATTAAATGTGCAGGGCAATGGAGGCATTATTTTTACCTGCAAGACTAAATAAAGGTTTTGAAAAATCTACAGTGAAATTTGTTCTTTAAAGCTGAAATCTCATCTTATATCTATTTTCTTGGACAATTTGGTAACAAATCCAGCACCTGCCACCTTCAAACCTTGTGAGATCAGTGCCAGTCAAAATTATTCCCTTACACTGCCATGACTAAGATTGAGTACCTTGCATAGCCTATTAGCTCTTTGTGCTCACTATTTGTTAGTCTCTAAATAAACAGGACACTGGCTGGGAGGTCAGAATAGGGGATCCAGGCAGTGTCAACTTCCATTATAGCTTTTCTCTCCTTCGCAGCAGCCACTTGGTTACCTGGCCTGTATCTTTCTCAGGGAGAAATCCTTGCTTCTTTGTCTCTATCATTATATCTCTTTCTGAGTCTCTTCCTGCTGTTCTCTCTTACTCATTTTTTTAATCTCACTCTGTTCATCAAGTCATGTTGAGATGAAAAAAAAAATCCTCGGATGATTACGGCACTTGCGTTGGAGGAGAGCATTCAAAAGTATGTGTGTAGGGGGAAGGGAGGGTATGTGAACGTTTTAAAGATTGAAAGGTCAGGATGGTAAATTGCCTCTCTGTACATGAGTCTCACTAGTCCTTTGACTATAATGTGTAGGATTAATCCTTTATCCTGCCCTTTGTGCTCACAGTGAGCAAGAGACTATGTAATATGTGAGGGGATGATTTTTGGAACATTCTGTGAATGTTTTCCCCTCCCTCTTAAGTGCTCTTTAAAAGAGTAGGCTTTTGAAAACTGAGGCAAAGGAAGGCGCTGCTTTGAAAAATGTTTAAAGAAAAAAAAAGCAAAATGAATATCTACTGTACATTTATGTCAGCGTTTGATTTTTTTGTTTGTGAAAAATGTATGTGTGGGTTTAGTTTTTATGTTTAATACCATATACAAAGACATATAGACCCATGCAAGGGTCAGTCTTTTCTGCAGATTCTATTGCATGCATTTTTATTCCTCACTCTCACTTTTCTTTAAATGGCCAGGCTGATATCTGTGGTGGGCTTCATTTTCATATAATTGAATAGAGGCCCTTCCCACAGCGAGACAGGATTTGGTTAAGCTGGAAGTCCTCCTTGACTGCTGTTACCTCTGTGCAGATTCGGTTACAGCTGTTACCACGGCAGCAGCCTGCCAGGGCCTGTCTCCGCGGATACCTCCCCTAATTACTGTGTTTATTGGAAATTAAAGATATACCAGCTAATGAAACGCGGCAAACATTACCGCCGATGCAATGTCATTAATTCTAGCCTGGCTCCCATCTCCCATGCGAGGCAGAGGCGGAAAGAGGTGCCGCATATTAGCATAAATATGAATTTTAGTCAGCTGGAAAGCACTTGAATGAAGAAAAAAATAATGAAAAAGGTGTGTTTTCATTTCCCTCTTTATTTTCAGGATTTCAGGATCAGGATAAATAAATAGATGATGGTGGACTGGGCACAAGAAAGAGAGAGAACACAGATAACACTGTGAGCGTTTCTTTTGAGCTGTATGGGTGTCTGGCAGCCAGGCATGAGGACATGAAGGTCCTATGGGCCTATATGCATCTAAAGACCATACAGTATGGAGCTCTGGGTTGCTCCCATGTTGTTGGAGTGCATATTATAAACACACTCTCAGGAGATGGCAAAAGCTGGCATAGAGCTGCTGAGAGATGTATACTGTCTATTTGGGTATTGGTAATGTGCTACCTCTCTAACAAGTCTATTTTTATGCCTGGCAGCATCACAACATAATTAATTCTTGTCATGTGGCTGTTTGTGTATGTTTTACATGTGATAATTTCTTTTATGTCGACTTTAGCATTCGGCTGTCTCAACTGTCAACAATTTTAATGGTCAAATTCCGTATATACAGTTTTAAAAAAAAATCTGTGGGGAGAGNGACTTTAGCATTCGGCTGTCTCAACTGTCAACAATTTTAATGTTCAAATTCCGTATATACAGTTTTAAAAAAAAATCTGTGGGGAGAAAATGAGTGTGATTCTATGTTTCAAACCTGCCTCATCTCACATGGCATCTATATTATATCAGTACATGCTGACTGGAAGCACAGAGTCTGATCACTGTAATGCCCATTGCCCTGTTGTCCCTATTTAATTCCCACCCTGGATCCTTCATGACACTGTTTTAGTGGTCTGTACAATTGATGTTGATGCTGCTATGGCTTGGTCTGTCTAGCTTATTGACCACCTGGACCGATGCAGCGCATCTCCCCTGATTTGCAGTCGTTAAGCTGCTATCTGCATTTGCGGAGCCCTGTTTTTTGTGTCCATGGGAGTAAACAGTACAATCAACAGCAGATACACACAGAGAAGTAGGGTGTGCATACATTGAAAAGAAAGACAGATAAACAAATTTTTTGAAAATTATGTTTTACGGACTTCAACTTAATAAGAATCAACAGATTACAGCCACTAGCATTACCAGCCAATTAGTCTAGTCAAGCATCAACCATACTATGTGTCTATTTATTGCGTGAGCTTTTACCTACTGCCTTCACTCTTGAGGACTTTAGAATGACAAGCTTTTTATATACTGCCACTCCCATCCACTTAAAGTAAAGCTTTTTTACTCAAAGGTCAGTATGGGTCACTAGATAGGTCCCTTTGATGCACTCATATGTATGTAAGACTTGTGTGTGCCTGCGTGCACACACATAATAACGACATTCACACTTTGGGGAATATTAGGTATTAGGGCAAGGTTGTACTGTAGGCAGCACATTAACAAGATGTTCTACTTCCCTCTCTCTGGTTTAGCTGTTTGTATGAAAACAGCCCCAGTGCTCCCCTGTTCACTCTCTACCCTCTTTTTCTACCTTAGGGTGCCTCATTTTTCACTGCTTCTCCTCTTGTGTTTTCATTTGCATGGTGCTACAAAGATGAAGAGAAAAGCCCAGGTTTGTACTGCAGGAGCATCAAAGATGAGAGAGGAGAAGAAAGAAGTAAAGTGTTTTTACTTTTCTTGTGTCTTTTTTTTTTCTTTTCTTTGCCTCGTAAATAGTGCCTCCCCTGAGAGCAGGGCTGCTGGAGTGTCATTCAGAATGGACACAGACACTCTGGGGACTTCCACTCTCTCTTTCTCTACTTCCAGGGAAAACTTATAAGGAACTATTTTATCAGACTAGGCCCACAGAGTATCCCTTCTTTTCTATTTCCTTTGTTTTTATTCTGAAAACATGTAGATGGTAGTGTAAAGGGAAGAGATCACAAGACATGAGAGACAAAGACGTGGTATATTTTTGTTCTGTAAAGATGCCATCTCCTCGCAGAGAGTTCAAGAATATGCATCAGAGACAGTTTCATGTTGTGCTCTTTGTTGTCTATTTGATGCTTCACAGCTAATTATGCTTCCCGCAGAAAGTTATAGTCTCTCTGCGTCTTTAAACAGTAAATACAACTCTTCAGTTTGTGCAGCATTGTCAGCTAGCCTCCTTGCCTTGGCTTAGGGTGCTGTCTTGCCTATCAGTTTTGTCCTACACACATTTCCTTGTGTGCAAATGTCCTCTGCACACCTTGGAGCTCCACAGTAATATGATTAACGCAGAAGTCGTCCCAGCAGTGGCCATGCTACAGAGCACTGTGCTTGCCCTTTGGACTGTCTACAGCTGCAGTGATGAAACCAAATACATTTATCAGCAGCACTGGCATTAAACTGCACCAATTTCATCATCCTACTGCCAGGCACCACACCCTGAAAAAATAAAAATAATAACAGTAAAATCCAATTTGATAAAGCAATAATTGGATTTACAAACATTTGAGGAGAGATGTGATCCAGGATTATTTATTTAATGAAGTCTTGTGATATTGGCCATATGTAAATTGTTAACCATGGGAAGTTTTTTTAATAAATCCCCTGGCACATTTGCAGCGAAAAAGTGAAAGGATTATGTTATTAGTGTTTTGTGTTGGTGAGGCCCCGCTGGTGTGGACTGTCACTGATGTGGGGGGCTAGGTAAAATTATCGACTGATTGATGGTTATGAAGGAGGGTCTGCTCAAAAAGAAAGCGCAGGCACACAAATGGGCAATAGCCCGGGACTGTTTAAATGTTCCCATTCAGTCAGCACATGAATGAAAGCTCTCAATAAATAAGCAGGCCAGACTGGCTATCATGACAAGTCTTTCAGGTAAAGATGGGGAGAAGCATGTCAAAATATCCTTTTCTCTGCATCCATCTTCACCACTTCTTCACTGTTTAATCCCTTTATCCCATCTGGGAGGAGTTGAGATTGCACGGCTCCTTCATTTTTATAACTTAACTCCCGCAAAAACTTGTCCCCAGTGATTGTTGGCTCCTCACAGGCTTTGATTAAAGCCAATCTGCCTTGGGACAGTATGGCCCATTCCACTTGGGCTTATTATGGCACAAGGACTTTGGACTGTATAGGGCCCTCAGTGTAGTATGCATTAACTGCCCTGGATGGCAGAGAACACAGACACCCCCTGCGACTTTTCTTCAGTGACTAGCCTTGAGGGACTTGCTCTCACATGCCCTCGATGGCATGCTGTCTTGGAGCTTGGAGCTTGTCAAAAAGCTCTAAAGTGAAATTTTAATTAGCTATAATATGCATTACCCCCTAGTGTGATTTTTCCATTTGATTTTTAAAGCAGATGCCTGTGGATGCTGTCATTGAAATGATCAGCAGTATGGAGAGCTCAAGTGTTCAAAACAGCATCTGACCTCTGTGTAATGGCAATAGTGGACCAGAATTCACATGTTTCTCCTATTCTTCCCCACATCTCTCCTCTAATCTCCCAGCAGGCTGAGGATGATGGAAAGACAGACAGATCCGTCCATTTTCTCTCCTTGCTGCAGTAACCTCTCTGCCATCCTCTCAGGCTGTATATTGGCAGTGTGACCTATTTTTATCAACACGTCCCTAACCCACCTCCAGGCCAGATGCGGCACAGCTCTGAGGGACACGGAGGGAAGATCTGCTGTTTACCAAGCCTCTGTCCCCTCCATGTCTTTAGTAGAGGTCACCACAGTGTGGGCTGTCTCTCTCTCTAATACACAAGCACACACAAAGACTGTTACACTGAAGTACAAAGATGCTGAAATACACAGATGTNTGGGCTGTCTCTCTCTCTAATACACAAGCACACACAAAGACTTTTACACTGAAGTACAAAGATGCTGAAATACACAGATGCAGACCTGAAATTTACTTTGTGTGTATGTGTATTGTTTTTGCTCTCCTGTTTAGGGTCACAAGCTGAAAATGACATACCGTAGCCCAAATTAAATAATTACTGTTCTTGAACTCTCCACAGTCAGTGTCTTCTTCTGAAAGGTAACTCTTGGGAGTTTACTATCACAGGGTGGAAGTTTGCTTTCTCTTTTTACTGTTCTGCTTTCTATAAACTCCTCTCACAAAATAAGAAAGTCTTGTTAAAGCAATAGGGGGATTTCTCAACAAAGAATCAATGCATTTAGCAGGTTAAAAGTGATTACCCTCGCTTCATGCTTATCTTATTTATACATTCCCAGAGTATCTTGTTAATCTGTGGTTACCAATTTCCATTTTGGACAATGCTTTTAAATCTAACAATGTGCTCAATGTGCATGAAATTCAAAGAAATCACAAAGCAATACATTCAGACCTGAACACCTAAGTCAGACCCACTCCTGTGGTCCAGTTCGTCAGTGCCGAGAACGAAGCATGCGACAGAGACAGGCAGAGAGATGAGTCTCACTTTGTTAACAGTCCCTGGCTACAGCACAGCCACTGTCACCTGCTTTTGGTGGGTGATTTTTCAGCCTCCAGGTGTTTACCTGCAGGATACGCATCCCTCCTGAGAAACACATCAGTGTCACACACTAGCTGTGGGCAGGCACATCGCTCAGTGCTGAGTGAGCGAGACAGCAAGGGTGGGGCTGGTGGTGGCAAACAAACAGAGAATTGAGGGCAGCGCTGCTTTGTGTGCATCCCTGCTGGAGCTCAGACTCATTAGGTATGAAGCCATCTCAGAGCAGGCATCTGTATCCTGCGAGAGATCCCACCAGAGACTGCATTGAGAGAGTCATCAGATCTTCTACAGCAGGCCCCTTTGAACACAAACTACCAGCCCCCCCACCCCCCATTCCAGCTACCATCTAAACACAGACACGGGATGGAAATTTAATGAGAATTCTGTGCTGCTTAAGCCTACTGCAGCTGCTGCATGGAACAGAGATAGTAGGAATGTTTTGTTCACTTATTTTGCCCTCTGTGTGCAAGCTGTGGGGTGAAAGTTGCAAATGGAAGGGGGAATAATAGATGAGTATCTGCTTGCATCTGATGAAAGGTCTAAGTGATACAAATGTGTCCCATTTCAGTGATCCATCCAGCCCTGTGTCATCGCTGTGATTTGTGGGAAAGGTCATGCAAGAAATGACTTTGGCTGAGGAGGCGAATCCCCTGTTTATGTTTGTTGTGCTTGGTGCGGCGGCCCGCAGAGCGATGGGCTGGGGAGATGGGCGTCTGGTGCAGGTGGTGTTTTTGGAGGATAGGGCTGATATATCATTTGCCAAGGTCGTACTCAATTAGGCTATTTGTTGAGCATAGCTGCATGAGGTTGGTTTAATCAACCGAGGAATGGAGACAACAACGACAAAAGAGGAAATAAATTAGGCATGGCCAGGCCACACTCTCAGGCACGCAGCAGTATGCTGGAGAAATGCTCCATTTAACTGGCCATCTCCTTTCCCCAAGAACCCACTGTCCTCATGCTAACAGGAACCCACACACATACCATACACACATACATACAGACACACCTTTCATTTCTTCTGTGACTTTGCAATATAATTGAAACAACCTTTTTGAATCATGACAGGCTATACACAAGAAGTCAATTACACCAGGTGGGCACAATTAGTAAATACATTTGAAAAAAAAAAGATTTGGGGAGAAAAGTGGGAGTGACTACAACTGTAATGTGTGGCATACATCAAACAAAGTGGCATGGCCATGACAAAGAAACAACATTTGTTTACCCTGATTAAGCCAAGACCTTGAGGGGTGCTGAAGCACCTGTGTAAGTGGGTACAGCCCTGGAGGAGAGGAGTCAGACTGTGTTAATAGTGGAGCAATCAGCGGCCATTCAGGTTAATGGGCTTTCAGCTAGTCGGCCCTGGCTAATGTGTGATTTGGAGGGTCAGCCCATAGCTCAGCAGCAAACACCGGTCACATTCACCCTCGCCACATGCTGCCAATGCAGGCTTTAGCTTTCCCACCACACCCTCAGGCTCCTCGGCTGCTTATGACAGTAAATATTTGATTAAATAAATGAAGGTTGATTAGCCCTCAAAGGCCCAGCAATGGCCTGTATTGTCCTCAGGTGTGGGCGACTTGGGTTTTGAGTTTCTTACTAAGGGACCATCTCTGATTTACCCAACGTTTACACTGTCATCTGTTCAAGCTCTAAACTAAGTTAAGGAGTGAGTGGGAGGACTGGAGGCCAGATGATTAATTTGATTGTACAGAAACTCCATCGTGACAAAGATAAGGAGTAATGCATCGATCCTGTCGCTATGTTTCCTTGCACTTACCTGTATCTTTTTTTTCCTGCCTATCCCTGTGCTTCTGTCTTTCTCACTTGCTTTCTGTGAGACCTCTTAAGCTGTGACATTTCCGTTTCCCTGGAGACAGAGCGTGCCAGGCGGTTGCCATAGCAACTCCCTGCTCTTTAAGGCCCGCACAGCATTAGTACACCCCCTACCCCATACCAAGGATGGGGGTAAAGGAAGGATGGCTCCAGAGAGAAAGCACACCTGCTGGCTTCCTGCTAATTGGCTATTTCTCTTTCTCACTACTTCCCTGCTTCTGCTGTAACTTTTTACCCCCTCCCTGGATTGCTTCGCTTTCTTTACTTTAGTATTGCTCCCAGTCCACGGTAGATACTGTTTCTTGCTTTTACTCTCTATTGCTCTCCTTCTTGTTCTCTTCTTTATACACTCTGAGCTTCTTCTTCGTCTTGTAGAGCTCCACCACAAGTCTGGCCTCCACTGTCTGGCATTTATCTTCATCTAACCTTGTCAGTTACTTCTTTCTCTCCCTCTTTATTTCATTTTCAGGCACAACTCCTTTATACTGGCATGCTAAGACCCTATCACAATGGTTTTGACCCTTGCATATACATTTAATCAGTTGCTTGTCATGTCGGTGACTTAACAATTTAAGCTTATTCTGATAGGTGGCGCTGGCTAAAAGAATCAAGTAGATGTAAGAGGTAAAATATAATCCTCGGGCATTCCACCTAGGCATCCTCTTAACATCTAAAGAAGGAGATAAATCTCCTTCTCATACACATCACTGTACATTTTACCTTCATTCAGGCTCAGTCATGGTGTAAATTACCAGTGGAGATATGTGTTAGGGTTACCGTTAGTTGGTTAGGTCCATATCCTCGTGGTGACTGATCCTCTCACTCCCGAGAGACCTCAATAGATTAGAAATAATCATTTCTGTCTCTCATACCCAGTCTCCCTATGCACACCTCCTTTTTGCAAACTGCACAGCTAGTGTATCTCATCTTTCTCTGTGTGCCGCGACGCTAGAATGCACCTACTGATTGAATGACATGTTTGGAAAGTGATATTTATAGTGTGCAATGTATTGTTTGTCCTGCACTGTCCCTTTGCACTGAATGTTAGATGCTGTTGTCTCTGTACAACATCTGACTGAATTCACTTGTTACCAGCCAAGTCCTCTGAGCCAAAAAGACAAATGTGTACTTTTAATACAGTGATTCTCATTGTTATTTCAGTGCTGAAGCCTGTCTTTAATGCCAGGCTCAGGTTGTTTTCTTTGGTGGTACTTGTCACAGGGAGATTTGACAGGTGGCCAGAACAGCCTGTCACTCCATCCACTGGTGACATTTGAGCGATATGAAAATGGCTTTGCGTGCATGACGCCAGGGCTCAGCGATTCCTATTCAATTAAGTCCATGAACAAACCTTCTGTGTGTTTCCCTGCTGATAAAGTCATAGCTATTGACTTGTGAGGAACGTGAGTGACGATTATGAAATCTGTTTGCTGCTATACAATGAATGCTGAGCAGTCTGTTTGTCTATTTGCCAGGCAGGAGATAGACAAATAGATGCTCATATCAGTGAAACGGGATTGGGGCACATAAAACAAAAGCAAATCCTGAAGGCTAAACCCCAACCAATGCTCCTATGAATGCCACATAATGGCTAGAAGGCATTTGCTTTCATATCATTTATAAAAGTATTATTTCTCTGCTGTCAATTTCAGAACATCATATACGTTGCCTTGGGAACATGTGCCTTGATGGGCTTTATTAGCGCTGAGCTGTTCTCTCCCATAATGGAAAGTTTTGGTGGTTGACAAATAGATTTAATACAAAAAGGACAGAGTGTGGACCATAAAAGATTCTGTGACCTTTAGTTTGCTTGTGCTTCTGCCCAGTCCACCTGGCCCATTTAGTTCCAGCACCTGGAGCTCACGATTACACTATCGATCCATTGACTGGCTGGGCTTCATCTGTCCAACCCATCCACCTTAGAGCACTTCAATTATCAGGGCCATCACAGCTATGCTGCTGCGAGTGGCAGCTTGTCCAACACTGTAATCTGTCAGGGAATGAGATCCCGACCACCACGTCATATGCCAGACGCTCCCCCATAAGTCACCTTGATCATGAAGAGCCTGCAGGTGCTGACAGGGTTGCCAAATGTCCCAACTAGCCTTGGAGATCTCTGCAGCTCAAGTTTAGTCNCGCTCCCCCATAAGTCACCTTGATCATGAAGAGCCTGCAGGTTCTGACAGGGTTGCCAAATGTCCCAACTAGCCTTGGAGATCTCTGCAGCTCAAGTTTAGTTTAGCTGCACAAACTACCCAACACCAACCCTATCCCCAGTGTTCATAATTTTATGAACACTGGCCTTACATACACACAAATGTACTTCAGTAAAGCTGAAATATGGCTTAGTTTCCCCACAGTGGGTGATCAAGTTGAGAAACTAATGCTGGAGGCACAAGTTTAAGACCACTGTTTGATGATCCAATAGTTATTTCCATAAGTTTGATATAAATCAGTTTAACTGGAATGCCTCATTTATTTCATCAAATCCAAATTATTATTCTTTGCCTCCATCTGCAAGTCTTAATTCCAATAAAAAAACAAGATGTATAAGTTGCATTATTAAAATTTGTTTTTAAAGTAAAAGGTTTTTATTCAACAGCAGGTATAGATGCTAAGGTTGTTTCATGTCAATTTTCTCAAATGCAAAAGTTATTTTGTATGACAATTTACAGTTCAAATAAAAGTAATTTTAAAAAATCCAGAAAGTCATAGAAAATATATAATTAAAAAATAACTATTAATATAATTAGAACTTGCTATGTCAATCATGCAAAGTACAAGAAATGAAAGGGAATTCACTGTAACCCTGCCTTAGGCAGAACAGTACTTTTTCCACTCCAAAAACTACACACAGTCTGGATCCAGTGAATGGTCCATATACCTGGAAATATAATGGACATCTGATGAAATTCACAAGCAATGGTTACCATGGTTTCCACAGCAATTGCACCTGCTTTGTCTAACACTGAATGGCTCCACCCCAGCTTTGTTTTAGTGGAATAACTTCTCTCTAAAGATATCGTCTTTACACAGAATTAAAAGACAGTGTCTGTCTAATCATCTACTTAGATGAAGAACAGCTGTTTTAAAAGACCCACAGTTAATAAAAAATGCCATATTGAAGAGAATTAATTCAGTCCTACCAGATCCTATAAGTACTGAAACAATAATGTGTCATAATCCTGTAAGATTTTGTGTTCATGCTACAATTTAGTCTAATTAATGTAGAACGATACAACATACAAATTTTATAACACATGACACATCCACATCAAAAAAACCAAAACAAAAACATTCAGAATCCAACAAGAGCCAGATTAACAACCAGCTGAAGAAACACACAGCATTCTGAATTCAGCATTGTCTTTCTCTTTCTGTGTGCACATGAAGGTGCTACACTAGACAGTTATTACTATGTTTATTCAATGAGATTTAATATTGCAGTAACAATATCGTAGTCATGCAACTTTATAAGTAAACAATACTGAGTCACTAGACTAGAACCCTAAATGTGACAAATTTGTGCCCCTTCACTAAGAATGTATTGCAGCCTGGTAAATAGTAACCAGACATTTTTCTTTTATGAGAGACGTGAAATCACAAGGACAGATTTTTAGGAGCAGTCTGTCCGGTCTGAACTAGCTGGCCGGTGGGGGACAGGATATTGATCTGAGATCCCGTCTGAGCTAGGTGAAACAGCACGGCCATACTGCTGCCCACGCCAACACACAGCAGCTCTATAAAAAGATCAGATCGGGGAAGTAAGGCTGTGTGGGGGAGAGGCAGGCAGAAAGAAGGAAGGGCAGAGAGGCTGTGTGCGTATATGTGATTCTGTGACAAGAAGACAGAAAGTGTTTGTGTGTGTGTGTGCAAGTATATGTATGCCCGCTCGTGTGTGTTTTTTTAATTCCCCCCCCACCCCCCACCGCCCGCCACCCCAAGGGTGACTCTTGCTGACAGCCTCAGGTCTAGAGGTTTGTGACTCAGAGTTGCAGTAATAGACAGAGCTGGGTTGGAAGCAAGGCCAAATGGACTGCATTCAAGGCAGAAATTAGTCACTACACTTCTCTCTTTGAGCACACCACCATGGTGCTGCTACTTTTAGAGAGGAATGAGTAATATCAACAGTAAATTAGCAAAACGAGTTAATCCATTTGAGCTTCAACTACCTAACTGACCAAAAGTAGAAATTTTTGAAAAAACAGTTTGGATATGTGAAGAGAGCTGTGGAAAGATAATGGCTGTTCCTGATAGGTGAAAGATTTCACTTATCATCACATATGTGTTACTTTCTTAACCTTTCTCCATATGGGTCTCTGTGAGGAAGTTCTGAGAAGATTTTGATTTGATTTGATTTTTTCATAATGCTTTGCTTTGAATTCCTATCAAGGAACAGTCACTCCTCTAAGATTACTGACTAGAAAATACAGCATTTTCCCAAGTGCATTGCTTGCTGAAACTTTGGCCCATTCATTTGTTTCATCTACATAATTTCACTGAGCTGTAATTACCATAACAAAGATTTGGTGTCCTCTGGTGACATTGCTCAGAGAACAAATTCAAACTCAATAGCTCTCAAATAGCATCTAATATAAATGAGAATTGGCTGGGATGTTGACAGCTTTATGATATGCAGTAGATAAGGTAGAAAATACAATGGATTAAAGGTATTTTCACAGCAAAGTGGCTCTTAAAGTACCATCGTAACAAAGTAGTGGCACACTCATCTTCACCCTGTAATTCCAATTGGCCTTGTCTCTCTTTAAAGGACAGCATTGAGACTTTGGGCCTTATTAATTGCAAGTACAAAGACAAGTGCAAGGTGGTACATACTAGGCACATGAACTGTGTGGATGTCTACGTGAATCTTCTATATTGGGTGTGGCGATTACTAAATACTATCTCAGGCAGTCATGTCACTGCTGTCATAGCTCTAAAACAGCTGTGCGGACCCCAGATAGAAGTCATAATGACAGCTCAACAAATGCAAAGCTTTTCTTCAGGAAATGTCTGCATGGTTCAGAGAATTAAAAAATGANAAAGAAAGAAAGAAAGAAAGAAAGAAAGAAAGAAAGAAAGAAAGAAAAGACTTTTGCATGGTTTTATACAGTTTTGCAATACATTGTGTTTCAAGGATAAATCATGAGATAACACTTTTGCTAAAAAGAAAGTTGGAAAAGAGATGCTGTGATGAGCCCTGATAATCTGACATTATTCATAAAAAAGCTGAATAAGCTGAATACTGACTTATAACCTCCCAGTTTGATGTGCTACTAGGTTTGTTGGTTATACTGTAGCAGGCTAGTTTCATGTAATGGCACTGTGCTCTCGCACAGCACTTCTAAGGGGCAACAGATTAATCAACATATCAGTACTGCTTCCTTCAGATGCTGCAGGGATTTAATGAACTTTAGAAGTTCTCCATACAGTACAAAGCAGCAGATAAAACGACAGATACTGTAAGAATCACTCAGATTTATAGATCACTGCAGAGTGACTGCTTCAATCACATTAAATATTATTTTTGTCCTGAGTGGATGGCAGACAACTTCCTACAGCTCAACCAGGAAAAAAC
>JANJYP010004434.1:0-10327 GCA_024605115.1 Rastrelliger brachysoma | reverse complement strand
TCACATAGAGTTTTGGTGACCTGCCTCTGTCCCAGCATTGCAGAAGAGCGGTTCTGACTCTCTTACCAAAAAAAGGAGATGTTCAGTACATTAAAAACGTGGAATCAGTCTCTTTACTGTGTACAGACTATAAGCTGCTGTCTAAAGGCTTACACTGAAAAAAGTGAAACTACTGTGTCATTCCTTTAAAGTGTATTTTTAAATTGGTCTGATGAAAAATATGGTTTCATGTTTAAACCTAATGTTTTCAGTTTGCTTCAAAGCAAATGACACTCCCTGCTGGGTTGGGAGGTTATAAATGTAAATATAGCAGACAATTAATGTGTCATTCATTCAGTGTGACCCAGTATCAAAGGATCCACAGAAGAGGAAGAGTTTCTGTCATCTGTATCTGTATAATCCAGTATAATACAAGACCATAATGCCATAAATCTAATAACACCTTCAGCCACAAAGGTGTGTTAATCAGTGAAATCACCTGCTGAAGTGTTTGGTTGGAAGGAAAACCTGCATACACATGGCTCTCCATAGCACATGGTTCCCCACCCCTGCAATACAGAGTGTACTTTAACTGCAGGTTGATATACCTGGCAAGCAGAGTGGCAGCTTTTAGACTACAGTTTATCCAATGGTACCGCACAGGCAATGATGACATGGTATGGAAACTAGTTATGAAAATCATTTTGAGGGTAGTAGCATGTCTGGATTTAGATGCATCTTTGTTTTTAATGAATTGGGGTTTTATATGTTTGTGTGATCAATTTTATCTGAGGCTTTTTAAAACATGAACTCTCTTTAAATGGGACAGACTGCAACCTTCAGCTTCTACAGGGCCCAATTGGATGTCTAGGAAAGCAGTAAACATGATCTCACACAGCATCTAAATTTAGCTGGGCCAGTAAGTTGAAATGCATAGTGGACGCTACAGGGCCTGGACAGGCCAAACTGTCCATATGCAAAAGCAGGAAGAGTAGAGCAGACAGTGTTTCAGGTGAAGGAGCTACTGTTAGTGTTTGAATCATTAGTGAAAGCCAGAGTCAAAGTGGACTAAAGATTTTATTCAAACATGAATTATGTTGATGTTTTCTTGTCTCAGTTGTGTTTCAATGCACCTTTTTGTTCTGTTGTTGAGGGTGAGGGGTGAGTGCCCCCCCACCTCCCATGCAAACTCACTATGCACTCAGCTATTCTTTAAAGGAGCTATGTTGCTTGAATAATACATCCTAGTTTAGAAGACATTTTTAAATACTTGCAATAAATCCATAACGCTAATGTCCAACAGGTGGTGAACTAAAACTCCAAGGACACTCAGCTCTTTCAGCTTTTCTATACACTGGTGTAAACCCTTGGAAGATTTTGATGAGAGGTGACTATGAAATCCTTCCATGTTTCATGTGAAATAAGCATGAGCATTATTGAGCAGGAAATCATGAATCACAGTAATGAAAGACTTGGCCAGAATTTTCCTTTATCTGCCTCTGGATTTGATGAGCAATAACCTTGTGCTTTTTCAGTTGAGAACATGGATTTTGTTTTATAATACAGTATGACATATGTGATTTTATCTTAGTATTTATCTTTATAGTAGTTAAACATGAGTTCTTTCTTCATATCTCATCTTTACCAAGGTCATGGTCTCTAGTTTGACAACATACAAGGAACACATCACAGAAACACATGTGTCTGTACAGCTCAGTTGTTAAGATTAATTCCCATAGCCTTCAGACTTGGTGAAAGGGAATCTGTCCAACTGAATGCTTAGGCCAGCAGTATCTGAAATGAAGATGGTCTCCTCTCCCAGGCTTTTGACTGATGCTCTTAATGAGATACTCTGTTTTGGCTAAATGGTCAAAGCTTTTATTTCCCTGGTGTGCTGTTGAGCTTGTTTGTTCATGGCCGCACTATTTCATGATTTTATGTGGGTAAAATTACTCTGGTATTTCTTTGACCCTTTCCACCCTACCTATCAATCATCCCATCATTGAGGTACAGTCGTCCAGTTTGTGTGTTATGTGCACATATACTCTTACTGTATATATACACCATAAGTCATCTTTATGACTTTATGGAAGCTCTTGAATCAATAGGCAGCCAGCCTCTGGCCATCAGGAATCAATACTGCAGTACATAGTGAGGACACATGGCAAGAACAAAGCTGCACCACAGATACACACAAACACTACATGCATATACAATGCGAGCACACAAACAGAGAGAGAGAGAGAGAGAGAGAGAGAGAGAGAGAGAGAGAGAGAGAGAGAGAGAGAGAGAGAGAGAGAGAGAGAGAGAGAGAGAGAAGCACTCTACTGCCATGACCTGTGAATAATTGCTGTAATGCTGCGGACTGTGTGATAAGGGATCCATTTGGAAGTAACCTCAAGTCCTGGCCTCCAGTGATCCAGAGGGCAGACACATTTGAAAGCAAGAGTAAACTGTAATGCTGAACTGCATCACTGCCATCTATCATTTACACAGTGACCAGATACAGACATATAGTTTGAATTCTTAGGGAAAATGAATCAATCGCTCAATCCATCAATTAATTAATTATATTCTAAGATATCCACCACTATCTGGGGCCTGCATGAAGAATGAATGCCCTGCCCCCTAAAGGGACTGCTTGCCCCCCAAAAATTAAGTTAAAATTATTTAATTGTATTTCATAAATAATGCCAAATCAGTAATTTAAAGTCACTTTTCCCATAGAACAATAGGCTGATGCTATTGATCTAATTTATGCGGTATTGAATTTCACTCTACACCATTGCACATTTACAGTTCTCTGCTCTGTTACGCAAAAGGTAGAGCTCAGCTGGCTTTCCCCACACACGAAGAATTTTGATACATATTGAACAAGTACATTTATGATTGTCGCGACCCTTTTCCGAGCAGATTATTGGGACAAATTGAATTTTAACACACCTCAGACCACAGCATAATCATATATAGGATAATCTTATGAGACAGAAGATAATCTGGCGTTTGCCAGATGTGGTTGGGAAGGGGGAAAATCGGGGCAAAATCAGCCTGATCAGTAAAACTAGCAGAAACACAGAAAATATTACAGGATGTGACAGTTATAAAATAGAAATACATTTTTGATGCATTAATAATCATTGTGCCTTAGTATTGTAGCTCTTTGAATCAGAATCAAATCGAATGATGAGGTGCCTTGAGATTCCTACCCCTAATGGTGACATAAGAAATTTTAAATATCTGCATGTTAGCATACTGATGTAAGCATACTAACATACTCTTACTCATGTTATCATCTTTATTTTCAAAATAATTACATCCATATGAAGATGAAATATTTCATGCTTTGTCTTGACATTTGGCTCCTTTTGTACAGTTACTGCAAACAGACTGTTTTACTTAAAATCTTAAACTGTAATTTTAACTAACTGTGCAGTTGAGGAAGCCAAATTCTTTCTGAAAAGACTTCATGCTACAGCTCTCTGCTGTATTATACACAGCACAACAAACCTCACAAAAATGTTTACTTGGCTTAAAATGACTAGCAATTCATCTTCTGGAAACCAAGCTTACTGTTTTATAGATAGGGGAGGGAGTCTTGGTGGAAGAAAGTGAGAGAAGGAAAAAATATTGTAAAAAAAGCAATTAAGAGATAGAAAGGCAAAAAAAATCTATTTTGGACTATTTCAAACAAGCTTGTCACAACAGTGCCAGGGGACTTGAGCTGTCTGTCTCCCCACATTGATACGCGTGAGCACACACACACACACACACACACACACACACACACACACACACACACACACACACACACACACACACACACACACACACACACACACACACACACACACGTGTCAGTCTGCGTGAGTTTCTGTGACAGTAGGATCAGTCTGCACCCCACAGGCTGTAACCCCTCGAAAACCTTCTCAAAAT
The DNA here is from genome assembly GCA_024605115.1 of Rastrelliger brachysoma. Lineage (NCBI taxonomy): Eukaryota > Metazoa > Chordata > Actinopteri > Scombriformes > Scombridae > Rastrelliger > Rastrelliger brachysoma. Next base: position 6,415 of record JANJYP010004434.1, on the reverse strand, counting down.
ACTTTAATTAAAACGTCTCCCACAATTACAACACATCCCGATGCTTTGACCTTCACACCTCCCTCGAATACTGTGTCACATAATGTCTATCTTTCGCTCTCTCTCATTCTCACACACACATACACAAACTACTGCTGTCAAAGTCAGACTTTTAAAACAGTATTATGTGTCTTCATGTCAGTCTTAATGAGTGGTTCATTAAAATCCTTAATAAAAGACATACAGGAGAAGTGAAATAATTGTTTGCTTGCTTTAAAAAAAACAACAACCTTATATTGGCCCTTTATGTAGCCCCTCAGTTTAGTTCCGGTCTCCCTAAGGCCCACCTCCTGATGAGTCCACTGTGTCTCCAGACATATCCAAGATGTTAACTTACCACTGATGCACCCCCCCCCCCCCAAACGTTTTCTGCTTTTATTGTTTTATATTAAATGAATAATAAACTTTTATTGTGAAGAATGTACAGGAAATTAAATGTGTTCCTCCTTAGTATAAATTCTTCAGTGGTGCTAAAACTGGTAAGAACAGCAACATATATTTTTTGTTCAGCAGATCAATTAGAAATGATACAAGGAGGAATAGTACAAGCAAACTACAAGTAAACTACTTATATTGTTTTCACCAGTTGGGTAATGGAGTAGCTCAATTCAAGTCATGACTCAGCGTGACTACGCCCAAAACAATAAAAGAATTCCATAATGTTAGTAGAGCAGAAAAGTGAGCAGATATCCATATCCACCATATAAAGAAATCTGGCACAAACTGACATTAACTCAGGTTAAAGGGAAAAAAAAAATATATTGAGAGCAGCAGTGTCATCATCTGTGTGAGACTGTACAATGTCAATTTGAGGCATGTCAGACTGTGCAATGAATGCACTATGAATCATAACTCTATGATGTAAATACAAAAAAAGCATATGAAATCAAAGGCACATCATCAGTGCTCATCATCCATCTGCGCTGCTCATATGTTTTGAAAAGGCAACAAAGTCACACCAACTCCTTTTTGTATTTTCAAGTTTCCAAGGTTAAGCTATTAACAAATATATCAGCCCTATTTTATTTTTGAGAAAATATTTTAAGTCTCAACACCGTGTAGATTAATAAAAAAATAAAATATAATTTTTTCGCAGTGTGTGCATCAAAGAACGCCATCTCATAAATGTGCTTCAGGGTACATGACTTAGAGTGCAGTTGCATGATCCAGTACAATGCAAACTCAAGTTGAACAATCTGCTGCTATATTTTGCCTGTTCAGCGCTTCTCTGTGCAGCAATAACAGAGCAATAGAGATCCACTAGCACACAGGGGTTCTCACATGTATGGATATCTAAGATAGATATATTGGTANACACACACACACACACACACACACACACACACACACACACACACACACACACACACACACACACACACACACACAGCAGCTTGCAGCTTGCCGTGGGGTAAAAGATGGACATGATGTGCTGGGGCTTATCTCAAATGGGAAATGATGATGCCAGCCAAGGTCCATGATTGGTTATCCCATTTAGACCAACGCCTGTGATTGGTTGTCTTATTGGACTGGCTCCCATCATGCATCACATAGATTCATCCGTTCCTCCGGGTCCGCTCAAGTAGCACCAATCCATCTCTCCCTCTATCCTACCTTCCTCTGTCCCTTGCATTACTAATCTGTTCTTCTCCCTCCATCTTCCTTCATCTCATTGAACTCACTGTATTACCTATACCTCCCTTGCTTTATGTACCTATCTCATCACCATCCTTACAGCTGCCCATCCTCATCCCTTACTTATTTGGCTCCCTGCTCCTCACAGTCCTCATTTACTTATTTTCTCCTCTGCCTTCATCCCAGACTCTATACACCTTCCCGCTCATCTTTCAGTCTCATCCTTCATTTCTTTTTAGCTCTCTCTTCTTCCTTCCCTTTGCCATCTCTCCTCCCAGTCCTACACAACTCATTTTTCCTCTGCATGCTGATAAAGCGAAGGGATGAATATGTGGAGCCATTTATCAGAGATGTGTTTTACCAACAGCGGAGACCACAGCAGGGATAAAGAGAGTGAAAATACAATTTAGATGGAGATAAGAAATAAAAGCAGAAGAGATATGGTCACGATAGAGTAGTAAGAACAATAAAGTGTACTTATTTCATTTCAGTTTTTCTTCTCTGTGCAACAGATGCATCTGCAATTTCTGAAATGCTTATATCATTTGACAAATCTTATGCCTTCTCTTCTACCTTCTCTTGCTCTAAACAACGAAGAGTCACTACTATACAGTGCTTTCATTTTAACTTTAACATGCAGCAGGAAACTCAATGGGGAGTGAGCTTTGTGTGTGTGTGTGTGTGTCCACTACCTTACTTGTTTTTCTGGCTGTCTCTCTGATCGTGTGTCCATCAGTCTTAGAGTCAATCAAGTATCTAGGGCCTATCCATCTCTTCCTATCTGTTTCTCTCCACATCCCTTCCTCCATCTTGTTGCTTTCCCTGTATCTCTTGTTGCAGTGATGCTTTACAGATCTCTCTCTCTTTGGCACTGTCTGCAACTCTGCATGGCTTTTTCACTACTCTGCTTTAGCTATCTCAGAAAGGCAGAGGCACCCCTGCCTTTCCAACCTGTATTTTTATCCTTCTTTCTCCCTCTCTTTCTTTCCTTGTTTCCTTCACTCTCCACTCCTCCCCTTTTTTCTGCCTCTGTCTCTCTTGGGAGTGTTGTTATCAAAAGCGATAGCTCACTAGCTACAAATAATAAGAAGCATCTTTTGAAGTCTGTGATGGCTGTTTGACGTCTCTGTGGTGTTTCATGCAGATATTGCTTCCATTTGTGACGGGGATAAACAAAAGATTAAACTTATTTTAAGGTCAGTCACTGTGTGTGTGTGTGTGTGTGTGTGCGCACACGTTTGTGTTAACTTAGCTCCTCAGGGTCCACACTGGCCTCCTGACACTTTGCCAATCATATCTGTTAGGTGTGTTCTGATAACCTTATCTATGCTTCAGCTCTGCATAGCCATAGGGCCACCCCCAGCACACACACACACANACACACACACACACACACACACACACACACACACACACACACACACACACACTTTTACACATATTAAATGAAAGAGGCTTCAGAGCAGATAGGGATCGATGCCACTAAATCAAGGACATGCACTATGCTGCTTCTCTCAGTCTCACTGTGGCTCTTATCTATAATGGAAAAGCCATACATTTGCAGCTCCCTGCCTACCTTATGGTCACGCTCAATCACTACATAAAATACTGCTGCAAAGTGTTTCTGCAGAAAAAAGTGCAGAGAAATAAAGGTTTTGTATTGTCAGAGGTCATAACAGGTGGACTGAGAGACCGGAAAGTGTGTGGTGGGAGTTTTTTTTGCAACCAGACCATTTCAGAGTAATTGAAAAATACTATAAAAATCATTGTTATGTGAAAAACAGATCTAGTAAACACTCTACTCAATGGTTCAAAGACAACATGACATTACTTCTTTGGTTATCTGAGCATAGCGGTCTGGAGTAGGATCCTGCAGGTCCTGTGGGACCCAAAACAAGTGGTGCAAGCACAAGAGTATATATATATATTATAATGCGTGGGATGAAGGGTTGGTTGGTGAACATCATCAGTGCTGCATAAACATGGGATGAATTTTTATATGAAAATATGAGAGGCTATTGTTTGGTTTAACCATGCATGCAAATGTGCTGCCATCAGACAGACAGGGACACTGTAATGTATTTAGATTTTTCTTTGGCTTCCTTCGTCCATATCTCTCAATTTGGATGCTCAATCACCGTTGTAGAACAGATCTTGTCATCACTAACTTAAATGTTGTCCTGAAGACAGTGTAGATCTCTATAAGAGCCCACTCTGTAAGAGGTTGTTTAGGTGCAAAGTAAATGATTCATAAAGCTCTCAAGAGTCTCACTTTAATAGAGCAAACTTCCGGACAGGCTGTTCCAATAAGTATTTACCAGATACAAATTCATATTGTTTTTCAATGAAACCTGTGTATTTACTGAAAAAGACCCAGCAATGGGTTTGATGGCCTAAAGAATCGAATGTCTGTCTGTTAGCAACATAACTCGTAAAGTTATAGATGGATTTAAATGAATTTGGTGCTCTCCTAATGCTTTTCTAGTATTTCTATTTTTTATGTATAGTTTATTCTTTATATTTTTTATTCTGTATGTTGTCACTGTGTGTAACGCTGCTGCTGCAGCCATTAAGATGAAGTCCAATCACTCGAATCACATGCTTACAACTGTTCAATCCAGCGACTACTAACACTTGCCTCTGCTTGGGGCAGGCTGGCTGTGGAAGTCTATCAACGGGCGAAATCTCAGGACACCTGCACCGACTGCAAGGGAGGGATTGAACCTGGGGGCGGGGCTGACTTTGGTGAAGCTCCACCCTTGTGGTTCTGGAGTGAGCACCCTCTCATTAATCTGGCAGTCACCTGCTCCTTCTCTTCAGCCAACACGACAGCCCGGTGGTGAAGTTAGTTTCAGGTTGGAGCCAGCCAAGTATGGAGTCAATCCTTTTTTTAAATTATAATAATGTCATTATTATGATGAACAACTAACAACAACAACTAAAGATAATAAGAACAACTGAAAATGAAAACAAAATAAAATAAGAAACCATTGTTATAATAACTGACAGACATCATAATGTAAGTTTTTACACCTGCCATGACCACGGGCAGCAATCATGATTCCAAGTTTCGTTCCTTCTTTTTCACCTACACGGCTGAGCTGCTTTCAGTTCCTTACTCAGCTCCCTTTCCCTGCTCTACAGAAAGGCTGTGAGGTAAGATAGCAGGTGATGCTGAACATACTGGAAACATTATGTTTGATTGAGGGAGAAGTTGAGACAGTGAAGGACAGGTCTAGAGAGATGCAAGAGACACTACTGTTATGGGCAGTTTATTTCTCATATCTTGTTCTGTATGAAGAATGGACAAGCCACGTTGCCAATAGCTTTTTATCCAATCTAAATCTAGTGCAGTTTGAGCTTTCATCATTTCCAATTAACTCAAGTTATAAATAATTAAAACGCTCGGATCTGTAATCCCTTCCTTGTAGTCCGATAAAAGAGAAGTAATACAGTTTTTAATGTGCATTTAATTAATATTGAAATAACAACTGTAACATTTCTTTTATATTCACTATATTACTTTCACACCTGTTCTTCCATATACCAACAATATTATTGATCATTGATAGTATGCATATAGGTTTAAATGGGAAGTTCTCCTTCATATGACGTAATGTATCTAGACAATCTATACAGAAGCTTCCTAGTAGCTTGCAGAGAGCACACTAACCAGACAGCAGTCCAAAGTTTCCTTCCTAGCTGTTAAGAAAATAAAGTTAAATACCATCATGTTCAGTGCCAATACTGTGAAGCTGCCACCTGAAAGTTCTGCACATGGTTGCTAATAAAAAGGTCAAACTCTAGGCCAGCGGAACAAATCTGGCCGACCACATCATTTTTTGTGGCCCACTAGAGCTTATGTCTTGATAAAAGTATGTGCTGCTTTTGACGTTTATAAACCCATGTTGTAACTGTCTTAAGAGACAGATATTTTATGGGAGTGATTATTTTATATTTTTGAAATAATTTAAGTTTGAATTAATATAATTGTGAAGATGTGTTAAAATATATTTAAAAAAAGGTTGTTGAACAAGAGTAATTTGACTTTAAAAACTGAACTAAAATACATGGAAATGTAAAATGGGTGTGTTTGAAAAGTCCTATGGTATTGAATGCCACTTTATATTAGGTCAAGTATTGTAAGTCTAGAAGCCGTTGGTCAGTGAAGTGCACACCAAAGACATTGTTTTATATATAAAACTTTATGTTTCAAAGAGAGAGAGAGGCTGTTCATGAATGTCTACAAAGAAAAGAGCCTGTTTGTTGTAAACAAACAGACTCTAAAATATTCTGCATGCTTTTTGTATGGTTTAGTTTGTAGTTTTCACGGTGGCATGGTGTTGTGATGTCAAAGTGTCAGGAGTGTTAGAAGTGTAAGGATAAACGACAATAAATCATCATAAAGGAGATCTGTATGATACATGGCCTGTTCATTGAACCAGTGCAGCTATACATGTTTTAGCAAATATATCATACATATCATATCTGTGCATTTACATACTGAATTTTAATGAGACAAGCAGCTGTCTTCTCCACCAGGTTTTTCATATGACACTAGCATGATATGAAACAGGCAGTCTGAGGCATTTCCAGTCCAAATAATGACACAAACTCAATTAGTGGACATCAGGAATTAACACAAAATTAATTGCATGGGATCTTTAAAGGGATAATGTGTAAAGGCACGCTAACTGACCGCGGTACCAGTTTATGTCTGAGGCGGCGATAGTGTAACATA
>JANJYP010004428.1:0-30959 GCA_024605115.1 Rastrelliger brachysoma | reverse complement strand
TTGATTGGTTGGAATAAAAACCTGCAGCCACACGGCCCTTTTTGAAACAGTTTGACACCCCTGGTTTAGAGCATACAGTGCCTGGAGCATCCTATAGACATCTAAAACAGACTAAGAACACAGTGTCTGAGTTTTCTCTAGTGCTTTTACAGACAACCAAACCTGATCATCTAAACAGTGCCATCCAGCGTCTGTGCCAATGTGCTTGAGTTAGCCTGTTTGAGGTGCAGATCACCTTCGATCTCCTGCTTGCCACAGCTGTGAAAAAAGAAAACATTACTTAGTTATAGTTAAATGATTTGCTGACAATCTTAACAATTCCCTGGACAGCATTTACATGTGTGATCTGATAAAACTGTCAAGTGTAAACATACTTTTTACACGCAATAAAAAGTGTGTTGAATGTTTGAGTCTATTCCTCCCTTGCCTTTTGATGTTCAAGTAAGTTTTATCCAAGTATGCAACTGGAATTAAAGGAGAGTCTTCTATTTATTTTCCAAAAATGAAAAAAATATATTTCTGTGGGAAATATGCATCACCTGGATAAGTAAGTCAGTAAGACACATTTACTGATTTTGGGTAGTATAAAAAAGCTTACTTATTAACACAGACAAAAGTCAAGAAAAAGTGTTACCCAGAGACTGGTCCATTTCCTGTTCTCTCATTCAACTGCTGGTCCAACTCAGAGAGCAACTTCAATATATTCAGAGCAGCCTGTAGTGGTGAAGAACAGTTTAGAGAACAGAGTTAACTGTAGTAAATGGCTATGCATTTTACTACTACTCAGTAAAGTCAAAAGCACATTTTGTGGCAGCACAAAAAAGTTCAGATAGTTGCAGTGTGTATGGTTCCTACTATGGAAACAGCTGGGCTACAGTCTTTTGTGTGCCATCATCGTACATCAGCCTGACCTAAACAGTGCTTTCTGTGGTCACCCTCACATGGCTTCACCCATCCTCTAAAGATAGATAATAAAGTCACTTCTTTATATGTTGTTGAAACATCTTGAGAACAATTGGGAAACATGTCTTTATTTTTAAATAAATTACTTCTAGCATGCTTGTCTGCCTGGTTCCACTGTTCATAAGGTGTGCACTCATAAGGTGTGCACACTGAGAAAGTAAACTGGATCACCTCTGAGGGCTTCTCCTACTGCCCTAAGGAAATAAAAGAAAAATCAGATAAGCAGTCATATTGGCTCTGCTTTATTCTGAGCAAGGAACGCAATACTGACTGTGGACAAAACAGACCTTCATAACAATGGAATAGTAAGCACAATTCACTAAGCTCCCTGTCATCAAGATAAACATGCTTCAACTTTGCTTCATTTATTAACTTAAACACTCCTAAAATTTTTAATTTCTAATAATTCCTACTCTGGGATGTTGTGTCTTCTATCATGTGATATTTTACCAAACATAAATCTATTTTAAACTATTTTAAACTGCAGGGGTACATTTTGTAGCTTTAAAAAACAACCACTCACCATATCATGACAGGATTCTACATCTTTCCCAATCCCATGACTGATGAGCGGGGGCTGGGAGGAGCAGTTAATCAATGACACAAACTCGTTCTTATTGTTTTTAGGAAAATCTTTGTATTCCACCTGCAAGCAAATTAAATATTTCAATTATTTATTTATTTTTTACCATGTTTTAGTTTAAAGCAATGCATGCACGCAAGTTAAAAAGACATCAAAGCACCATACGCAGGTGGTTACCTGCAGGCCCTGCACAGATGCAAGAAAGCTGAGTTGTTCAGAGGGCCTGGTGAGGGGTCCGTGGGGCAGCTGGGTCAAGTTATTTTTGTTCTTTAGGATAGTCTCAGCAGTCAGGGATGTCCCTGCATAAAGCAGCTCGTTGGCAATCATGGCAGTGATTGTGGCCTTTCCTGGGTTGGGAATAGCTCGACTGTAGTCCTTGGCCTGGGATCCCTGGCAGGCTCCGACTGCTTGAGCCACCTCAGGCACCATGGGCAGGATTCCTGCAGGCAGCTGCTGGTGGCTCAAATAAGGCAGGCGGAAGTCCTCCTCCTTGGAACCTTCAAAGAGTTGTAAAGGGGACCTCAATTAAGGGCAATATAATGATAAATTGTACTCTGTGAGCACTGACAAAGAGTCTGGTGAAGGAGAACTCTATAAAGAGTACAACTCACCCAGCGCCACCTCCTCTACAGAGCCAGGTTCAAAGAAGGTCACTTTGCGCCCATCACCAGGTTTTTTCACTGGGGTCTGAATATTATGAACACAATATTCATACATCAAGTTTGATCTGGTCTTACATGTTTACTAGACTTCCTTGATAAATATCTTGAAGTACCTTCTCATCAGTTTTGAGTGCCGGTTTGGGGGGTTGAGGTTGAGGCACTTTATATCCCAAGAGCTCCAGCATTTTCTCTGCTGCGTTCCTCTTGGCCACCTTTTTGCTAGGTCCCATACCCTCTGCAGACTGGCCGCACACTGTCACCTGTCCAGGAAAGCATGCCATTTTCATAGATAAAATAACAGAACAGGTGAGAAATAAAAAAGCTAAGGCAGAGGTGTCATATTTAATTTGCAGTTGACTCACCTGCATGACGAACTCCCGGCGTCTTGGTAGACCTCTCTCTGTCACCATGCTGTACTCTGGCTCCTTTTCCTTCTTGGCCTGCTGGATCTGAGCCAGGCGGCTGATGGGGTTCATACCCTGACCATATTCTGGGCTTGTCTGCAGCTGTTCAAGTGACAGGTTAAACATTACTCAGTGAAGAGTCTTTGGTTCTATGCTGATTTATTCTCATTTTAGCTTAGTGGTTTTATTACCTTGATGATGGATTTAGGTTTCTTCTTGATGCGAGGCAGCGTCTTTTCCACACTGGGTATATGGGGTAACCTCTTCAATTCCCCCAGCACTGCGGCTGCTGCCAGTTTCTTGGCAATCTTTTTACTCTTTCCCTCACCCTCTCCAGTGAACTCCCCAACTATAACACGCACTACAAAACTCTTCATGTGTGGGGGGCCTTCTTCCTTTAAAACCTTTAAACACCAAGATGTCACAAATTAGCATATAGAGAAACTGTCATGTTTGATGACTAAACTGCATAACTGGGCTCTGTTAAACATCTAATTATTACTGATTTGATGTACAGTATATGTATGTAAGACATAACAAATAAACATATATTTACCTCAAAGTTTACAGGTAAGTTGCGTTTAAGGGCAATTTCAAACACTTGACTGATTTCTGATTTGTTGAGATTCTCTTCCTCAGGCTCTCCATTCATCTGTTGAGAGCAAAAAACATATTAAAAAAGAAAAGCAATAAGCTGGAACAAAATTGCTCAAAAGCTTTCAAGCACTATTTCACGCTGACTGTGCACATCTATTCTCACCACTGGCAACTGTTGCAATATTGGCTCCTTTTGCAGCACTTTCATGGCCTTGGCAGCAGCGTCATGTTTGGCTAACTGCCGTGTGCGTCCCTTCCCAATAAACTGCTGGCCTCCAATTGATAGTTCCATGTGGTATATCATTGGTCCAACTGGAGGAAATGGGTAGTAGTACCTGGACACACATCAGCACAGTCAGATGTAATCATTTTTTCCACCTCAGAAAAAGATGTGATGAAATGATATGTCAGAATACTCTCACTGTTGCATAGAGCGCTGGTAAGGCCCTGGAGCCCGGACATTGTAGTTGAAGTTTGGTGGTCTCATCCCCGGGTATGGGTCGATGGGTTTAAACATAGGTTTCTTACCAAGTTTCATACATAGTGCATTCAACTCCATGGTGTGTGTTATGCCATCTGCTGTAAGTTTAATAAACCCAAGATAAAAAAAATATATGAGTTAACTCTGCAAATCTTTAAGAAGCAGTAGCAACAGACTGCAACCAAACCAGTGGGAACAGCCCACCTGGGTTCTTGCCTGTGTTACGGGGTGTCCTTATGGTGGGCTTGGGGAGTGTTGTCTCAGCGAGGGCAGATGCAGCAGCGGAATGCTGGGCTTTCTTGATGCTGGTCCCCTCTGCCTCCCAGTGCTGATCTCCCAGTGTTAGCCTCACTGAGAAAATCTGACAGAGGTAAGAGTCACAAGAAAAATGATAAGATTCTCCATCCCAGTATGAATTTGTGCTAAAAGATGACAACAGCACAGATGCAAACACTACATAGGTCTGTTTGTAAAAGCTATAGCCAACATACCTTGGAGTGAGCTGGCCCTTGCTCACAAAGTAGCTTATATTCAGGTTGGATCTTGTTGAAACGGGCTAACTCATTCACCAAACACATGGGGGTCTTCTCTTTAGGGTTTGCCATGTTAGATACTGTAACAAAAAAGATCCCAAATACTCAGAACTAAAAAATAGATATAGACACTAACACAAAAGGTCAAAAGCTCTTAATCGAAAAGTCTGACAGAAAATACACACATCAGAAACATATGAAGAATTAAATACTTTTGAAAAAAAACATGTAATGCTAAATATCTCAGATGCAGCTACTGTGACATACACAAAGCTCTCCATAGACAGTACAATAGTGGGAGGGGTTTGAACAACAGAGTGACTTGAACAGACACACACTGTACATTTCCTCAAACACTAATGTTACAAGAAGTACTGTTAAAAAAATCACATACCAAAATGACAAATTTGCTTTTTGAACAAACCAACAAAAATGACAAACCTGTGGTGGTACTGTAGGGAGTAGCTGAGCCCGCAGGGAGCGCTGAGCTCCTGATGGGCTGACTGGCGCTCTCCGAGGGTAATGTGCCTGAAGCACAAGGGATACTGTAGCCGGGCTGTGGCTGCCCCAGCTGCAGTGGGGCAGAAGCAGCGGGCATGGGGCTAGGTGGACACTGAAACTGGAGCTGGGACATCCTTCTTGGTCTTGTTTAGTTAATGGTAGGATGAAGTTTCGATAAGAATTTTGCACTGCAGAAATGGTTTGGGGAACTGTTTGATTGAGGAGGTCTGATGGTCTCCGCCTGGAAAATGAGCATATAAAATAAGCAACACAAATAAAGAGATATCTTCATACAAAGGAGAGCAGAGGTTGCTCCATTCAACTTAGGAGCTCCCAGCTTACTCCTAGACAGGTTGTCAGTCTATCACAGAATTAGACCTATGAAAAGAAACCCATGCAGACCACTGGAAAAACAGCAAATACCACAGAGAATGGCCCCTTTCTGCTGGTTAACCAGTATTTTGTAGAAAAAATATAAATCACAAAAATTATAAAAAATTATTGCAGCGTGCAAAAATACAGAAATTCATGAATTATAATTGTTAAAAAGTATATGAATGTAATGATATGCTGATCTGCGAACACACACAATCCATTACACAGTTAACCATTTCAGTGTGACTACAACACATTTAATGAATTTACAATAAGTTCAATTCATTTGCCAACACTGTCAGTTTCGAGTTTTGTTTCACTGCATCATAATTCACGCAGGTATTTAAGTATCTGAAAATGTGCAAAAACGTAAACCACTGGCAACTGTCAAATCCAAATCCAGGTCAGCCGGCATATCAACATCAAACAGGCCATATTATTCATTAGTCACGGCAACACGGCGGACAACCACTCATCTGTCACCAGTGGCATGGACAATATGACGTGTTGACAGTCAAGCCTACATTAGCTGAAACAATACGAACACTGTAAGCTCGGTTTATGCCAGTTTCTTCTTTAAGATCGTGTATAAATTAAGAGTGCAGCTGGTACAATGACAGATAATTGATTATATGACACATTTTCATTTCAGGTGCAGGGTTGGGAGGTGTTCATCAGTCTGGGTGTTGGGGGGTCGTTTGAGCCTTTGCATAATGTGATATAATACAACTAAAACTCGCATGCACTGCTTTTAAACGTGTACTTTATCATGCCACTTAGGGTTTTCCATCTTAGCTTATTTATAAAAAGTTAATTTAAACATAAGCTAGTTTTTAGATACAAGCTGTTTTACAAGGAATTGAAGCTGCTAGCATAAAGCCAGAGACGATTATGTCTCATACATGACTAGGCTCGGAATATTTACTAATAGTTTGACCATATGTGTGAAAAGATCTATATAAGACATTTTGCTGTCACTAAGACATTAGCTGGTTCTGATTAAGTCAGGCCGCCGGGTGGCTAAAAGCTTCCCAAAAGGACCACGTTAGCCAACTAGCTAGAGAAGCAGGGATGGAGATAATGGGACAGCCTCTGCAGAAACTAATATGATCACTTAATTGACAGCACTAACTGTGTCTTCAGGAGGATGCACTCTCAGCCTGAAAGAGGCAGTATTTAATACTAGTGTATTAACTAAAGCAAATTTCCTTTTCCACCCTCAGTCTGAAGAGCATTTCAAACTGCTGGCTAAGCTAGCTAACCCTCGTCAAGTCACTGCATGAAATAAGCCTCACCTCGTCGCTCCTTTTGTTCAGTTTTTAGTTACTCCATAGGACACGATGCTTTAGTGCCGTTTGCTTTTGTTAGTGGCCAGTTTCAAGAGTCAATCTATCTTATTTTTATATCAAAATGCGGGCGGCGAGGAGGTGGCCATTGGGAAGACAGGGCAAACACTAAAGAGAATGGCCTGAGCTGGGTTCTCTCTTCCGGAAGTGACATCACACCCGGGAAGTACTTTCAGAATAAAGCAGGATTGAGGCGATAGTATCTAGAATGGATGATGGAGAAGCATACTCAGCGCGTTTCTCTTGATTTATCTGGGCAACTGGTCATTCACTGACACAAGAAATAACTGGTGGCAAAAGCAATATAAAATACACACACAATAAAATATGGTGTTCGGAATTTTATTTTGGTAGTTATCAATCAGCAAAAATACACTGGTTTTACAGCAAAATGAATCCTGTGGTGTAAAAAAAGAAAAAAAAATCAAATGCACACACATATAACTACGAAGCTCATTATGCTAGCTAATAAATATAAATTTCATCATGATTCACTATAAAATATTGCTTCTATGGTCTATAATCCTTCCTAAACCCCATCGCTTGAAGGAAAGAGCAGTGACAGAGTGAGTGAGTGAGCTGGTTACAAGTGGTATGAGTCCTGCAGGTCAGAGGTTGTATGCCTGGCAGATGTTCAGAGAGTCTCTCAGCATCAGGTCACGCAGCCGCCACAGTGCATCTGCCATGGTGGTATGCGCTCCTTTGCTCTTCAGCCAATGAGCTGGTAGACGGCTCTCTTGCTCTTTGGTTAGGTGAGCATCTCGCCTTTGCGCTGTAATAGAAACACAGAGTTTTTGATTTATTTTTGCAAGCAGTGTCATGTTTCTCGTTTTTAAAGCATATAAAAATCATACAAGACATGCTATGAAAAACACAATTTACAGTTAATTAGTCTGCATCTCACTGTGTTTTTTTTCAAATGTGAACAGTAATCATGTAACCAGCAACAGCAAACATTTCTACATACTTTAACTTAAAAAAACAGGATGTTTTATTTAGCATCTTACAATTATGTAGAAAAAGACAAATATTACATTACATGGTGCAAATACGATCTTCCATTTCTGTCAATATATTCTAAAAACACACAGATTGTCAATAATACAACCCCAGCAGTAGCACATGAAAATAACACAGCACAACACCTTTGAGTGTTTGGTCCCACTTGCTGACAGTGGTAGACTCTGAATTCAAGCCCTCAATGTACTTGAGGTAGGCCTCTGAGTGGAGCACCCTCTGGGTCTTTGGTGGTGGAGCCACAAACATGGGCGTGGTGGGTTGCAGGTGTGCAGGTTGACCTAACTGGCCCTGTCCTGGATACGGTGGAGGGGCATGTTGTCCTGGGCTGTACATCCCAGGCTGAATTGGAAAAACACATTTTTTTCTTAGCATATGGCCAATATGTGGAATACTAAATTATAAAATAAAACATAGGTAAGCATGCTAGATAACTGCCACATGACTATCATTAAATCATCATCATGTCTCTATTTGTTTTTATATGGACCTGTGAGTCTGAAATAAAGAAATCAATCAATCAATCAATCATCAATCAATATCATTAACTGTGGCTGCAGCACAGATGACCAACATACAGGTGTTGATGGTTTATACATGAAAGAAAATTATCATTTATAGCAAGTAGTTAATCTAAAAATAGCATTAAAAGTATGTGAACTATGTATGTAAAATTGCAGGGACAAACAGGACTCACCTGTTGCATAAAGTTTCCTGATCCTGGACTTCCTGCCATGCCATTCATACCACCACCCATCATACCTGTTAAAATCAGAATAATTAATGTTAGTCTGGTAATTGTGTTGAATTTGAGATGGTCTGCTTTATGTTCAGATTTTACACTACACCAAAACAAATACTAAGTGTGGGTTTTACAATTACTTGTATGAAATGTTAGTTTTGGAATATTAGTTGAATATTAGTTGTTGGGTATCAGTTGGTGTCACATGCATTACATGTGTGAATGTGGACCCCGTATGTTCAAGGTGTGGGATGTGTGAACGCTTTGATATCAGAAAGCTTCGATCAGGCTGTGCAGCCTGTGAACCAGGTAAACCCCTCCAGCAGGAGAGACACGACTGGATGTGACTGAGCAGGTGTGGCTGGGACAGTGACCCTTACCCTGATGAAGCATGCCAGGGTACCCAGGCATACCTTGCTGGAGATGGTGAGGAGGCAGGTGGGGCCCCCCTGCGGGGTGAGGTGACATTGTGGCCACACTCAACAAACCGTCATGGGGGCCCTGCATGGCCATGTAAGGTGGGCCGTAAGCTACCATCATGCCTTGGGGGAAGAGGGCAAGGAGAGGACAACATATCCATGCTTAAGTGACATGCATCTGTCTATGAAATAACATGCACTACTTCTGTACACAGCAACCCACTTTCACACATTCACCTTAAGCCATAAGTGGTCTGGCACTATGTGTTGGAGTTGATTTTATATGTTTCTATTTAACTTTTGTGGTTACAAAAGCAGCAATGATCCCAGGTAAAGCATATTAATTCTCATTTTTCTCACTACTTTTCTTCTCCTCACGTTTTCTTTTCTTGAACCTAACTTCAAAGTTGATCCGATGATTAAATGATTAAACAATATCATTTGAAGAAGATTTAGGTAACTTCTGTAAAAAATTGTCTTCCTTTTCTCTCCAACTTGCTATATTTCTTCAGCTGTGCTGAGACAGAAAATAACTAGAAAAGAAGCTTTTGGTAAGCGCAGACCTCCGCCAAGGCAGCTCGGATGGTGATCCGGATCAAAGCCAAAATCTAATCACTTGTTCCTGGTCCCATTGCGGACATTTCCTGAAATCTTCATCAAAATCTGTGTATAACTTTTCAAGTTATGTTGCTAACAGACAAACTAACTCGGTGAAAACATCAACTCCTTGGTGGAGGTAATTAACTCATTCTTCAGTGGTCATGATGACCATAAAGAGACCTATGAGTGAATAAAGAACTGCTGTCTGACTAGACTAGCCAAATCTAACAATGTAAGGTTTCATGTGTGAAAGGGGGTGATGATAAAATGTTAGCAGGCAAAATAGGCATGAAAGTTAAACAACAAAAAAAAAGTTGTTCATGCAGTCAATGTCATGCATTGTAAAATATGAAGCTAGTGATAATAAAAACTATAAAACAATATGAAACAGCAGCAAAAAGAAAAATGTTGCTTTAAGAATGTAGTTTTGAGTCTCTAATGGTTAGAAAACTAGAAGATTACGGTTCGTAAACAGTCCAGCCTCATTTCCCTGCTGCCATGTTGTCAAGCACTCGAGTTGTCTCTGAGAGGGGTTACCTGACACAGGTGTCATGGTCTGGTTTATCATGCCCATAGTGCTAGGCGAAGGCACCATCCCCATCAGTGCCCCTACGGGGGTACCTGCTCTTGGGGCCACTTGCTTCTGGGGTGGCCGTTCACGCTCTTGTTGCTCCACTATTTTGGCTGCACGTTCTGCAACATACACAAAGAATTATGTCTGTTTCACTTCAAATCAAAGAACTTTTGTGCCTATGCACAACTTTTCCTCTCACCTTCATACTCTGCTTTCTTGGAAGCCTCCAGGTTCCTCCACTCTGTGCCCACCAGTCGACTCAGTTCCCCAAATGAGTAATCCGGGTGTCGAGCCTTGATGACTGCCCGCATTTCACTGCTGAACAGGATGTAGCCACTCATATTGATCTTCCTCTTGGCCCCTTCCTTCTTTGACAAGCCCTTCACTTTTGGTGTGGACTTCATAATAAAAAAAACAAAACAGATTTTAGTTAAAAATCAAACAGGCTGTGTGTTAATATTAGGTACAGGAGTGAGAAGCCTTTGGACATAAGATTTGAGCTTCAGTAGAAAGCTATAGTGTCATATGGGTACCTGGGAAGGTATGTATGGCATGATCTCCATATCGCTTGCCATTGGGGTTTGCATCTGAGGCATAGAAGGGGTAGCTGGAGCCTCCTCATCTTCATCCATGTCTTCCATATCCTCATCTGCATCCTCCATATCCGCCAGTTTAACCTCAAGCTCTTCTATCTTCTTATCCAAAAAGGGGGATGCTTCCTTCTGTGGCACGATCAGTTTCCTTCACATGATACCAGTACAAGAGAAAATAGAAATTTTGACTGGGTAAAAAAAATGTTTAAGCTTTGAATAAAAATCAGCCAAACTGACTGACCTGAAATAGTAGATCTCATCCTCTACTGCTTTGGAAGAGTATGAGAAACGTTTTAGCCCCTTGAACTTTTTCATCTGCTTCTCAGTCTCGATATAGCGGCTCTCACACAGCAGGATATCCTCTTCTGGAACCTCAGTTGGTCTGCATGACAGGTAGTCCTTAAAGGAGGACACCATGCATTTGCCTGAGAACACAGAGGAGAAAACTTATTTGTAATTAAGACATTTGATGGCAGTTGATGAACAATCATCATTAGAACTATTTGAGACCCAAAATATGAAAATTTAGTCTCAGTAAATGGTATGAGCACAGTACCTATGACACAGGTCAATGGCAAGGTTTCCTCCAGGTTGCTCAAAAACACCTCTCTCCTGTAGAACATCTTTGTGGGCTCATGTTCAGTTTCCTCTGGATGAATGAAGATGGGTCCAAAAAAGAAAGTACTTCCATTCTGCACCCACAGCTTCTCTATCCTAGAGCACAGACAAGGGAACCATGTTATCAATAGCTGATAACTCCATAAGAATCATATAAAATCCACATAATAATCCATTTCAACAACTGGAAGCACAAATAAACTTCCACTTACCTGGCAACCCGGGGCTTGGATAGACCATGTGACTGGATGTAAACGCAGTCTCCCACTTTAAACCACAAGTTGTTGTAGCGCAACTGTTCATAGTGCTGACAGCCAGGCTCAGCTCCACTCATCTCCATGGAGACATCCTCTCTCTCCTAAATGAATAAATATGCACATATGTAGGACTCTGGTGTTGTTTATATTGTGACAAACTTTTAGACTTGGTAAACTACTCCACACCTTGTCCAGACTTTCCTGCTAACCATCTATGAGTTAATTCATCCCCTGTAGTCAAGGTCGACATAATT
The DNA here is from genome assembly GCA_024605115.1 of Rastrelliger brachysoma. NCBI lineage: Eukaryota > Metazoa > Chordata > Actinopteri > Scombriformes > Scombridae > Rastrelliger > Rastrelliger brachysoma. Next base: position 19,440 of record JANJYP010004428.1, on the reverse strand, counting down.
TATTAAAGATCCCCATTAGCTTCAGCAAAGTGAAAGCTATTCTTCTTGGGGTCTTCTCTTGCATGACAATACAAGTGTTCTTTCTCTGCAACAAAACACTCTTGGTGTTCCATTTCATTTTTAACTTGACTACAGATGTGTTACATTGAACTTCTTTCAGGCACAAGTTGGATCAAAATCAACTGGACAAAATCAACTGGCCATGAAGACGTTTCGCCTCTTATCCAAGCGGCTTCCTCAGTTCCTTAACGCTTCGGTCTGACTAGACTAGTGGATTAGGCGAAACGTCTTCGTGACAAATCTAAGTCCAGTTGATTTTTATTCAACTTGTGCCAGAAAGAAGTTCAATGTAACACATCTGTAGTCAAGTTAAAAATGACAAGTCCAGTTGATTTTGATTCAACTTGTGCCTGAAATAATATGACCTGGACGAATGAGAATATCCACAGACTACATTGAACTTGGCTAGTTGGTTATAGCATCCTGATTCAGCAGACCTCTTGAGATTAAAACCAAAAGTAGCTAAAAATTAAAGTGTTAGATCATACAATTATCTGAACCCATAATTTATCATTGTTGTGTCATTTTATTTGCCGCTACAATAGCCCGATTTCCATGAATGTAAATTTAACAGGCTGGATTATAAGCAGCAAAGAGTAAGGTCAAAATTGTAATTATAGAGCTGTAGTATGTATGGTAATGCCATATTTAAACTCTTGAAAATACATTGTCATCTCACCTTGTCCACATAACTAGTGCTGTCTGCATATGAAAACGTCTCCTGGTCAGGCTTGGCAAACATGGAAGCAACACGGACAACGGGCAATGGCACCTCACGAGGGACAAGTTTTGCAGAGCTTGGGGGCATGGCAAATATTTTGATCTTCTTGAATGCTTTGTTCCTGGCAGTGTAGCGGGACTCACAGACATAGACATCCTCGGTTCTGTAGCCCTCAGGTTGAAGTTTGAAATAATCCTACAGACACAAGAAAAAAAGTTGTGAGTAGGTCAACTGATCCCTGTCTTAAATTCAAGTTTTCTTTGTGTAGTTCAGTTTGCATAGGGGGGCTTACCTTCACAAACATGACCACACATTTGCCCAGGACTTTACTGAATGATACTTTGTTATAGTAGTCACTCTTGAAGACCTCCTTCTCCAGAAACTTGCGTGTGGCCAGGTGGAATGTTTCACTGGGCCTGTAGAACCAGGAACCATAGAGCCACTTCTCGCCTTCACACCAAAAGTTACAGGTCATATTAGCAATAAAATTACAAAAACATGATAGAAATGACATTTTTTGTGCATTAAAAAATGCCTAAATGAGACAATCCATAATGTGAAATGTTAATTTGATTTGTGTTGAATTTGACATAATTTGATTGGTAGAACTGACTGTTGACAACTGTTCTATAATTTGTAACAACTTGTGACAAAACAGATCCAACATTTGCTGTTTCTCATACATGTACACCAATATCTGATTTGTGTCCCGCTGATTTATATGAATGTAAAATGTTGCCAAAAAAATGATGATGTGGTCACCTGCTTTATCCTCCCACAGACGTTCAATACAGACAATGTGTGGTTTAAGGTTTGGCTCTGATGGCTCCACGTAGACAAAGTCTCCCACATGGTAGGTCTTGTCTTCAAAGATGCAGTCCTGACTATACACACGCTCCGACTCAGACTCTAAAGCCTCTCCTGGCTCGTTCTCTACTTTTGCACCCTCTGTGAATGAGAAATATAATTATTTCAAATTCACATCAACATTTTATGATACACCTCCAACTGTATGAAGAAAACAAAGCTCACACACCTTTGTTCTCCCCTTCCTCTTCATCGCCCTTCTTTTCCTTGTCGTCTTCAATCTCTCTGGGAATTTTCTCCCTTTTTTCCTGATCCACATCACTGTGCAGGTGTTTTAATGTGTAGTTGAGTGCGACAGACAGGAGAATTTCTCCATTCTTGCATAGTTCATCCCTGATCTTAATGAAGAACTGTTGTAGTTCCACTGAATCCTCAAATATCTCTGAGTCAGTCCTGCAAAAGCAAATAGAACACTCTTGACATTGGTGCACATTTTAGCCCTTTGTCCTGTTTCAATAAATTCCTTTCTGCAACTGTTGTTTTTGTACATAGACTGAACACAGAGCTAACATTTTACTTTTTCCGCTGCAGCCTTTGAAATCTTCAAAAGTGTATACATACCTGTGCAGTCTCCTTGCCTTCTCCAGAACTTCGAACATATGTTCCTGGAAGACATCCAATCTCCTATAGCGGCCACGTTCCACGTTCATTCTGATGACATCAAAATTAAGTGGCAGCTTTTCAGGTGCAGCAGGATCTGCAGCAGGAATTTCAGCGAGTGAGTCACTGTAGCACCTGCCCTCTTCATCCTGGTGACCCATCACGGACACAAACAGGTTCCTGATCAGCTCTCGCACCAGAGGTCCCACAGCAGGAGCCCCACTGTCCTCGCCTCCCTCCTGCTGCTTGCGTGTCTCTAGCAGCACGCGATGCAACACCAGAGCATCACGATAGATCAAAGACTCAGGCTCATTGTACATGCAGGCATTGTTGAACATAAGAGCAAAGTCCTCCACCAGAGCTTCGACATCCTGGTAACGGCCTGCTGCCATATGGCTTCGCAGGCGCTCCATATCAATGGGACGCTTAATGGTAGCATAGTAGTCAGGCAACTCAGCACGAGATGGCAGCCGGAGGAAGATTGTGCTCAGACGACGACCTCGGCGGTCAGTGAAGTTTCGCACAGCATCGTAGAGCTCATTTAGCCTCTGCTGGAGAGGGGTGAGGTATTTGGACTTCTTTGGAGAAACACCACTCTTTCCTAGAGAAATAGAACACATAGAATTAATTTAGTTAGATAATATTTACCACAATAAGAGTAATGCCAAGACATAGTGCAACCAATAGCAATATGAAACCACTGCATTCTTCACCCCAATAGCATCCTCAACTAGTGGTTACTTTCACAGTTGCCAGTGTATTGATGGTATAACGGTGATTAAAACCTGGTCTGATGGTGACACAAGAGACAAGGGTTAGTCTAACAAAATTCCTCCACTTAGAGGTGTGGATGCATTTGTCGAGTGTTGCATTAATACCAGACTAATTTCAAAAGTCTGCAATGTTCTACAAAACAATCACTGAAAGAAGACAAATGCACTGTGATTAATTAGTCCACTCAAGCATGTTTAACACTTTCCAAAGATTTAAATTTTGTCTGCAGTAATGTTGAGTGTAAACACTGGTATGATCATACTTAGTTTCAATTTGGGTGATCCCACATCATCCTCTTCAGGCGGCGGTCCCAATTCCTTGCGCTTGTCCTTCAGTATCTTTTCTAGAATGTCAGCATCATTATATACCTACATCAAAACATATAAATAGAAATGAGAACACGAGTAGAGATTGCTGTGCTTTAGCTAACAGCAAAGATAAAAGTTGCATATTTTATGAGTGTTTTTTACCCTCCCACACACATCCTACCTGAGATCCCTCCTCATTGTAATGTCGGGCGTTACGGAACATCAACTTCATGTCCTCCATTAGAGCTTCCTCTGTGGCATAGCGTTCACACCGAATGTTGTGCTCAATAGTCTTCAGGTCCATCGGTTCAAGGATTACCTTATAGTAGTCAGGGTAGTCCTTCTTGGATGGCTTGACCATGAAAAGATCACAAAGACGGCGATTGGTGCCTGTCTCCCTCGCCTCAGTCACTGAAGCATACAGATTTTTCATTCGGTTCTTTTTGACGTTTTTCTTGTGACTTAAAGAAAAGAATAGAACAACAATGAGCATGAATGACACCAGGATTACGAACGTGTGAACATGAAAACTGAAAAATTGGAAGAGATATATTTTGTTGTGTGAAAAAACATCTTCAAAAACAGCAATGCATACAAAAGTAAACCTGACAAGAGCAGAGAGAAAAAAAAATGCTCAAACCTTTTTCTCTTGATGCTCCCTGCATCAGATGACAGAATGCTGTCTCCATCATCATCATCTCTCCTCAGAAGTTCCCTCTTTTTAGCCTATACAAACAGATCAAAAGACATAACTCAGTGGACATTTCCAATCTTTTTCTGGGCCACAAAGTGGAGTGAAAACATCTTCTTGTACAAGCTGATGCAACAGGATGCAGAGGCCATTACCTGCATGATCTGCTGAAGCCTAAAGGCTCGTTTATAAATGCTTGAGTTAGGCATGTTGTAGCGCTTTGCATTCTCAAACATCAAAGTGAGGTCGGCCTCCATCTGCTCCACACTCTCATACTCTCCATTTTTCATTTTTGCCCTAAAAAGAAACAAAGGGCTGTTTAAGATTTCAACACCTCGAAAACAGAATCTTTCAGTGTGAGCTCATAACCCAACAATATGTAATTGAAAAACCCAGTCATTCAACCTGACTGACTCATTTTTGAACAATCTGCCTTTTTTCTTATCAAAAGAATACTGTCCAAACTGACTGAATGATTTTTTCCTAACCTGATCTGTTGCAGAGAGATGGGTTGTTTGATCTGCTGATAATAATCAGGATATTCCCTGCGAGAGGGGAGCTGCTGGAAAGGTTCAGAGAACAGCTGCCCTTGGTTGTTCCTGGCACCCCGTACAGCTTCATATAGCTGGAAGATAGGGTTGCTCATCTCCATACTAGAACTCTGACTCTCAGCCTCCGACTCGCCTTCGTCATAGCACACAGAGCCTGCAAACATTTACATAGCAAAGTTTTGTTTTTTTTAACATTTACACAGGGTACATTTTTCTACTGCCTGAAATGCTAATACTTACCAGAGAGCATGGGGTCGTCCTCACTCTCTGAGCCATAATGAAGTGCTACGCTGACGCCAGAAAGCCGATCCCCCTGTCCAGACCTGCGATTTCTGAATGGTCACGGTGAAGACACAAGAAACACAACATGTGGATTTTCTCAGGATTTACTTTTCAGTCAGCAAATAATTTTCTGCAGTTGAATTTGAAAATAGCACACTAAAAACTCACTGAATTGAATACCTGATGCGAAGACTAGATTTAGTGGGTTCAGCGTGTTCAAGTTCAGTTTTCCTCTGGATAAAAACTTTCTTTATGGTGTTAGCATCCTATATGATAACAGAACATGTGTTAACATCTGGATTGTTACTTTTTACAACAATAAACAAATCAAGACTAAGAACAGAGTTTACCTTAAAAACCTGAGATCCGGGTTCATTGTATGTTTTGGCATTTTTGGCCATCAGGTCAATATCCTTGGCCATGGCATTGACGCTCTTATAATATCCAATCTATGCAAATAAAATAAATTAGAGCTGTTAGAAAAGAACATGGTTGTTGTTACAACAATGATTTATCTTATGAATTCAATGAATTTTAAGAAGACTGACACACATAAAAGTAAATGAATTGAAATACCTGTATTCTTTGAGCAATTGCTCTCAGATCTATTGGTTCCTTTATAATGGCATAGTAGTCTGGGTAATGCTAGGAAAAACAGACGTTCAGTGTGAGAAAATACAGAACAATACTGTAGACGGATAAAATAAACACATAAAAAATGTAGTAAGACTGTAACTACTACTTCCAAAGAAGCCAACAGTACAGTAAGAGTTCAGCTAAGGCAAATATTCTATATTACTGTCTCTCTGGCTATATAACAAGTTTTTGGAGAATCATTTACGGTCCATAAATTTGTTGAGGACTTACCACTTTGGAAGGCAGTTTCTGGAAGAGTTCACTGACCAGGCGCCCTGAGGGATCAGTGTGTGACACTATAGCCTCCAAGAGTTGCTCTAAAACCTCCTTCAAACTCCCAGTTGAGGTCTAAAGGACGTTTATATACAAGTTAGTTCTGACATAGTACAGTGGTCCTTGTGATTTATTACAACAAACACTGTTTTCCATGATAAAAAATACATGTTTTTAATCAAGAAATGCAATGTTACTTTTCTGTTTCAATATGTTGCATGCATAAATAAAGTACATAATTGCCAACAGTCTGGCAAGACAGCAACAATACATCCAACAAGCAAAAAAAAACTTACTTCATCTTCAGTTGACATTCCTGGAGTATCCATCATGTCATCACCATCTTCATCATCATCATCTCCATCTACAGGCTGCACAAACTCAGTCCTTGTTTGCAAATATATGTCCCACAGCTTGCAGGCAGCTCTATACTCCTCACTGTCACTCTAGATTGATGAGTATAAACAAGAAGAAGGAACCAATTAGGACTTTCACAGGGATATAAAAACGCAGCTGTTGCATTTTTAAAGAGTGACTTGATAGCATACATGCCCCATTAAACTATATGTCAGAAGAAAAAAAAATACCTCTAATAATCATTATCATCATCATAACTGAGATGCAACCAATAATTATTGTAATTACGGATTAATCGACTGGTTTTCTCAAATGTCTTGTCTATGACATGTAAGAAATTAGTTAAAACTATGAATTATACATTCCCACAGTCCAGGGTGCCTTCTTAAAATGTTTTGTTTATTCTAAATAAAAAGCCAAAATCCAAACAAGCTCAAACCAGCAACAGTTTGGCATTTTTCTTTAAGAACATTCATTTAGAAAAAGGTTTAGTGCTTAAGAATTAGTTTCTCTCTACCTTGTAGAATGATTTGGCATTGCTGAACATGAGCTGGAAATCCGCAGTAAGCTGCTCCACATCCTGATAATCCTCTGACTTCAGTTTATACTGAATTTTTGTCATGTCAATTGGTTGGGACACCATCTCATAATAATCAGGCTGATTCCTTGGGAAAAAAAGAAGAAAGCATAGATATTACTATAACCACCCCTGTATGATTATTCTGTACATTATGATTTATTAGTTTGAAAGAATTCCCAATTAACACTCAATCACCAGACAGATTATGAGATCTCAATATGAAATACAGAATTACACCAGGCTGTTATATCTCAATACCTTCTCTTTGGTACTCTAAGGAAAACTTCACTAAGTTGCCTCCCCTGGTCATCCTTGTGGTCCCTGACAGCGTTGAACAGCTCATGGCATACAGCAATCTGGAGAACAGAAATCATTTAAAACTCTTCATCTTCAGTACACCAACAAACGTCAATAAGTCAACAAATCTGGTGCATTCACCGTGTCTACAGGAGGAACGTTGGAGATTCTTCTTCTTTTCCTGCCGCTTCCAGGAGTAGATGAGGAGGCATCATCGAGGTCTCCTCCTCCGCTCACACTGCTGGAGGGTGAAGTGGCTCTTCTCCTCTTGGAGCTCGCAGACATAGCTGACTTCTAAACAACAGGCTAGCCCGCTAGCTGCAAACATGAGATCAGGTTAAAATCGCTTTAGACTTTAGTCGGATTTACATGAAATCGATCAATGTTTAAAAAAACAAGAATCGCCCATCTACTGTCTCAATAACAGGACCAAACGTGGAACAAGTGCAAACTCAGTGAGTGAGCATCGGCGCCGCTTGAATGAAACAAAGCAGGACGAGTGGCTGTTAGCTTGCTATAGGCTGGCTTGCCGCTCTCCCAACAACACGGCGAAACTAAATAATCGTACTTTATTTAAAATATATGCACGGGCGTAAATAAATAAAATAGTTTCACTTTGAAAGTGCAATCTTACCCAAAACTCAGCAAAGTTTGCCGTAGTTCCCTGAGCGAAAATGTGTCACAGCTAGCTAGCTAGCAAGCTACTGTTGTTTGAAAACTCCTGCCCGGAAGTTGAGATAGTATTGTTTTTGTACAGAAGGAAAACACGACCTGAGGCAGTGCTTCCATCTACAGTTTAGGAATGGTACTGCAACCAATAGTACGTGCCAGTCAGATATATAGCCTATATCTGCTGTTAAATTACTCTCAGTAATATATTATGTGCTGGATATGTGGTTTATTTTAATACAAATTTTACACGATAAATTTGGCCCTGATAAACGTGCAGTTAAGTGGAAACGTGTATAGAATGACCTAATTGTTTAAAAAAGGGTCACACGTGAACATAAAAATAGCTAAGAGTCAATTTGTAAAAATAAGCAGTCTCCAAATAATATAATAAAAGATTAAGCATTAATAAATCAAAAATGTGTATTTGTGTACAGTTATTGTGCAAGTTTATAGCAGTTAGTACCCGAGTTTATTGCAGGGATTTCAGCCATATAAAGAAAGAAAAAGGAAAACAGAAAAAATCAAGAAAAAATGTATGTGTCACATAAGTGAAAAGCGATAATTAAGGCCAATACAAATATTTCTTTTTAAAAATGCATAAATATTCAAAATAACAATACAACAAAACGATTGTATGAAATAAATGTGAATCCTATTATATTATGTTTTGTAATAAATTCATTTTTGAGTTACGTGACATGCACCTTAGTTTCCCTCTCATTTTAGCATTTTTAGTATTCATTCATTCATGCATGCATTTATTTATTTATTCATTCATACCTAGCTGTCCTTCAGTGAAGACTGAACAAAAATGGGTATTCAGTGATTTTTAAATTGTCCTTTGGTTAAGACTTAAACCACAATTGAACAAGAACCATCTGAGCGGCTGGTCGTATGTGAAGATGATTGTGGACATTTACGCTTGACACAAAAAAGGGGTTTACTTCTATGCAAGGAAAGACACTTTATTTACTATGTATTTACAAAGATACTGCAACAATTGTTGAGCATCATCTAACTGTGATTTAACACAGAATTGGTTAATGGCGTACACTAAAACTTTTAAAAGGACGCATGGAAAATGAAAGGCTAATAGTAGCTATAAAACAATTTGATATATTAACAGATTTGATGGTTGGCTGCCAGTGTGCTTCAGCTGTGCTCATGTGTGATGATGCGCTGTGTGATTTCTAGTTTATGACAGGCTTGGTATTGTTGTCTGTAGGCTGTAGCCTATGTGTAATACCCTATATGTAGCAGAATACCCAACAATAAGTACTTTAGGCCTAAATCTAGTTGGGCTGTGCCCTGACATTAAAAATGTTTGCCCAACTAGCGCAAAATCAAACTCCGAATATGATGTTAAGGTATCACTGGTATTTGTCCTTCAGCCTATCCTGTATTTACAATAGCCAATCTTTTGAGTTTTGGGCACCACCCCCCACACGCCTCTGTTAGGCCCCGCCCCTCATGTGTGCCAAGCGTTGTCTTGATGGAGTTTGGACAGCATACAGAGTGTGGGAGTGTGTGACAGTGAGTGTCTCCTTTAAATAACTGCACAATAGTTTTGATGACTTGTGCACATAAAGCCCATTGCTTTAAACGTAGCAGTTCTCGTTCACTGTGGGTGTTGCACTTTAAGCACTCGTTCAACTATGTCGCTATATGGGCTGCTTGTGTTCGTGTCAATGCTGTATGATAAATTATGCCAAGTGACACTTTCTGCCTGCTTGAAAACCACCTAAAATAAATTTTATATATGCATTTCTCACGCCGCCAAAAAGCCCCATACTGCAAGGAGCCCTCGTGCCAGGCTTCCTATAGGCTATAACACACAGAGTCTCGACTGCCATAAGTTGATTTGCAGATCACGTTGTTAAGAGAACAGTGAGTGATTTTATGCTGCACTACGTCCACAGACGTCTGGTTTTCTTGACGTCAGGAGAAGTCTAAGCGCACCCAGCGCTGCGCACAAGCACAGCAACCACATCGCTCCCAGAGGAAAGGAGAAAACATCATAGCCACAGATCGCCATTTAGGTATGTGGGTTTTCTTCTCCAGTTTAATGCCTTTAAAAATGCACCAACAAGCGTGTCGATTATCTTTAGGCAATATAACTTAATTTGTTTGTGCTGCGCTTCCATGTCGCATGTCTGCAGCCTCCTGATTTCACCTAAAGATGCTGCCTTCTTGTGACTGCCATACCCTTGAGCGCTGCAGTACACCCACACCGCCTTTCTCTCTGTAGCTTGCATATGCATGATCATCATCACGAAAATCCTAATTACATTGTTTCAAACATATTGCACCATTAATACATTTTATTTCCATTCAGCCTCCTGTTTGCCATTCACACCCTGTCGCTTTAATGCAGAGCGGATTGACAAATGTTCCTCAGTGCAGTTTCCATTTGACCAGAGCTCTTGTATTTGAGAATTTTACTTTGTGTGAGTGATCTGGTTGTGTATATCTTCAGATGTCAAATATTATCTTCTTCACTCACCATGCCTTTGTCTTTGTAACAATGAATGGGCCCATTCTTGCCACTGTCTCTGATGCACTGTTTGCCCTACTTTCCATTATTATTTGTTGCTATTTATTGTTGCCTAGCCAGTTGTCTTCTAGTCTGGTTGTTGGGGCTTTCTTTTTGCAGCAGTCTTATCTTTTCATCAGTGAACAACTTTATGTATATCTATTCTATATTAATAATTTTGTTCTTATTCATAAAAAATTACCAGTGCATTTTCTTTCAAATTGAGCCTCTCTGATGGAATAAAGAATATAAAAAGTGCAAAGATTGATAAAATACCTTCAGTATTTCTTGTTCAATGTCGGCCAAAACAGCAGCTTAAGCTGTAGTGTTAACTCTTCATTCACTTAAAGTTTGTGGTCTTAAAAAATGCCAGCATGTGCCACAGAAACAAGTACTTTTAATCAGGACAATCAATAGTACAATGACTGAAGTCTTTATACAACAATCTCATCAGTCAGCCAAGACTGTAATGGATCTATTAAACTGACACAGAAGTGGAATCATTATTGCAGTCCAAACACAATTACGTGCATTAAATAGTGCAGAAGAAGTGTTCATTGATTGTGATCTATCATTAAAAGACTTTTGCCTCTTTGGGCTGAAATAATGTTTGGAATGTCATTAAGAGGCAGCATCAATATATTGGTTGTAGAAAAGCTACTGTAATATGACACAAAACCACTGCTACCTTTGAATGAAACTTTAAATTTTCATCAACAGTGACTGGTCAAATTATTATTTCCATCTGTGGTACAATTCAGCACAGTCCTCCTGATGAAATAATTTATCAGTCTTTCTATTATCAGGATTTCCATGGGTCCTTGAAATCCTTGAAAGTTTTTAAACAAAAAAAAAAATTTTTAAATCCAAGCCCTAAAACGTTTTTAGAAAATAGGTAAGAGACATAGGTCATTGAAAGGACTTGAATTTGTACCTTGTCCAAGAAATTGTGGGAATATTTTTTACATACAGAGGCGTATTTCTGCCGCACCAGGAAAAAGTATGGATTTCATGTTATAACTAGATAGTTTTTATATTATAGTCTGATAGTCTGTAGTAGTCACTGTTTTTAATTTTGTTCTTTTCCCCCCCTAGCTGTAGTGTGGCGAATCCAATCAGCATTGTAGGATGCCTCTTGGAGAGGATGGAAATGGATGGAAAAAGAAGACATCAGACATCAAGGAAAATTATGACTTCAAAGAAGTGCTGGGAACGTAAGTTGTGCTGATAGTATTTTTAGGGCAAAGGGCTACTGCACTGGTTGCCCTAGATCTTTTGGGGGTCCTGAAAACCACAGATTCATTTATTGTGTAAATTATAGTGAGTAACTGAGGACATTGTTTCTGAAAAGACATGGGAATGTTGCTGAATTTGCCAACTCTATATACTTTTTAATGTTTTGACATCACACTGGTTCCTTTTGCCTCCATTGTATTGGGCTGCAGCAGTGGATGTCTTGAATCCCTTGGGAAGTGAAACGGAAACTATCTGCATAATTGAACACCACATTTGGGTATGATTTGGGTGAACTGACCTGACCCTTTCATGTGGTTCAGCCTTGAAGCTCTGTGTTGTTGCACTTTTTGGAGTTCAAGGCCAAATATAATTATGCTGCCATGTGTAGTCTGCTTTGTGTACTTTACCTCATGGGCACTTGCAGGGAACACAGTACACACACACACACAATGTGCAGAAACTTGGAGGAACAGGAGGGCCAATAGAGACCTGCAGCTTAATTTTGCCTCAGGGATCAGAATCTGCACTTTCCAAAAAAACTTGATTGACATTTTGGATGTGCCTGTCACTATAATGTTGCTGTTGCTGTTGCTGTTTTTGACTTTGACTTGTCTTGTTCTCTGCCACTGTTGGATGCTGACTAAGCCACCCACCAAAAAGTATTCATATAGTCTTTTTTTGCCCACTCTAGCCAATTTGACAGTCCCGTGAACAGCACAAAAACCTCTGATCCTGTGATCAAGTTTTATGGATTGATTGGCCAATGTCAATGCAAAGTACACCGGATAAAACATCTAATTTTGGAAGCAGCTTGGATTCTTCCAAGTTTATTACAGCCATAACAGAGCTGCAATGTGTTTAACATGCGTGTGTTTTATTGTTAAATGCAAATATACGCGTGGGTAATGTGTTAGTGAAGTTATTCTTTCAGCCTTTGAAATTACATTAATGGTTTTGGTCAAAGTAACCAAACAAAAATCCAATTTGGATAGGACTTGGTCATGGTGGAATTTATTTTAGCTCTCTGAAGTAGTTTTCTTTTTGTGAGGACAGTGAGAGAATGTGAGAGACAGTGTGTGAACTTACTTTTGGGTAAAGATGACATAAATCGATTACTGTAACTGTTGACTAGAATCTTCCTGTAAGACTTTTTAAGTCCAAGTTCAATTCATTGCGGGGGAAATTTAGTAGTTCCTGTATTTCCTGTTGCCCTGAGACTTACTCTGATTACATTTTGTTACAGGAACATAGCCTGCAATTCAAACTAGATTATTTACATGTAAAGTTGGCACTAGTTCTGCAGAAAATTAATCTTCAACTAGCAGGATAAAGGTTGGTTCACAGACTGCTATGGTGAGGGATTGATACTCACAGACCTGTGACTGTTCTCTACAGGAGGGCAGGATTGGACCCAGATGGTCGGGGGGGCACCTCTCCACACTCCAAACTAAGTACAAGTGACCTAGCACATATCCACCTGTGATGACACCACAATGCCATATGGAGTGTGGTTGTTTTCTTTCTTTTTGGAATCACACCTGCTTCCCTAGAGAGGCTGCATAGAATCTGATCTTAATGACTGCATAACTCTGGTCCACATCCAAAAAAAGTGAAATAGCAGTGGGCAGATGAGAAGGCTGTCTGGTTATGTTGAGTGCTGTAGGAGGACATCAAATAAGACTCTATCAGTCTGTGTGTCAGAGCTGTGCAATGCATCTTATTAAGCAAATTCTAGGCTATATTTGTGAATTTATGACTGCTGCCAGCATCAAAACTTCACACAAACTTAATTCCTGTATGATTATAAAGAGTTATATAAGATGGATTGAGAGAGTGAATTGTTATGATAGTATGTTCTTATATTTCAGAAAGAATGGGGGAAAAGCTGTAGTAATATTCTTTTCGTCCTGTCACTGTAGCTGGACCTGGCAGAGGGCAAAATTAATGTGTTGACGGAAAGCTCCTTATGCTCGGAGAGAAGATTACAGAGGAGCTTTATCCAGGAATTCAGTGTGTGAAGTTAATTGATTTATGTTGAAATATTATATTCAGTTTTGGCTAATCCTCACAGTGTACCTGTGCTTGTCCACTTCAGGACAAGCTGTCCTCAATATAGGTGTAGCAGATGAAAACAAATCCCCCCACTCTAGAGCATCATCATATTTGTGACCCCCTGGTCATAGCTCTGTTGACTCTTTGCTATTCTTATTAAAAATATTATTATTATTATTATTATTTATAGTTATTATTATTATAGTTATTATTACCTCACAATTTACAAGAGAGGAAAATGATATGTAGCACTTATATAAAAATTTACAATCCTGAGCCATGAATTTAACATAGCGTGAAATGAATTGTAGAAAGTGACTAATCATGTTTCGTTTGAAGTAATGAATAATTCTGAAAACTGTTATAGGAAAACTGCTCTTGCTGAGAAGTAGAATTACACAAGAGATCAATGATACCAACACCTTAGCACAGGAACTAGAAACAGGGGCAAAGGGTAGCTTGGATGATTGGAGGTAACACAGTCTACCCAACACCACCTCTAAGGCTTACTATTTAACATGATCATTTGCTTAAACATGAGAGTGGCATCTATCTTCTTATCTAACTTTTTGCAAGAAGACAAATGGGGTCTTGTTTTCTCAACCACATCCTGTGTAAGGGCGCTAACTGCCACTGTGACGTCCAGGGAGAAGTCAAATTTCCTGTAAGCTACTCATGAGGGGAATTACAACACTTGGGGAATAGTGCTCTCTAGGAAACAAGACTCCAATGTTCACTGTCTAATTGGCACTAAACACAAAGTACAGTCAAGTATTGGACAATTTAAAATTTTGATCCAACAGTGTCTCCAGACATATAAAGTCAGGGAATCACCAAAGTGATTACTAATCATCATTAGATGGACATCAGTGTGTGCACCAAAATTCATGCCAATCCATTCAGTAGCTGTTGAGACCATCTGGAAACTTAAAACAATATTTTAACCTCTTGGTGGAGCTATTGTAAAAGTCACCATCATCATTAGATAATACCCTCATAAATGTATGTGCAAAATTTCATGGCAATCATTTCAGTAGTTGTTTAGATATTTTGATGCAGTAACAGCAGAAACAGCAGATCATCTGACAGACAGACCAACATTGTTATCCCTAGAGTGATGCAGCTAGAAAGTATCGAATGACAAATGCTCATCTTAGTTTGATTGTTTTTTTATTGTATTCACAGTTAGAAGCATAGTGAGCTGGACTACTGAATATGGAGCCATACCTCTGTTATTTGTGTCACATTTTCTAAACCATGATCTGGAGGTGTACACTATCCAGAGAGTTTTGTGGTTTTTTTTTCAACAGATGGGAGTGATTAGAGTAGATAGTGCATCACTGTAGTTTATATAGGTTATAACCTGTAACCAGTGCAATGACTGTAAGTGTTGTGTAATAATTCAGTCTTTCACAGGATTCTTACATTTCATCAGTAGCTGGATTTGTTTTTGCACGAAATATGATGATTTAAAGGAGTAATTAGGATTCTTGGATATGATAGTCTGAGTTATTTATTGATGATGATATTGATGCATTATTGGAGATTAGATATTAGCATTGACATAATATGATTGACAGGATGATTAGGAATTGAACTTTACATTTCATGGGGACTTGAAAAAGAAATAACAAATTCACATATATAGCCAGTCAGTTTTAAGAGCCATTTGTAAAGGCCAGGTTAATGATGTGTAGGGGCATTGTTGGAAAGCACTTGTACTAGTTGAATTGTTTATAAAAGAGAGCAGAATAGTTAAGACGTTTGATCTACTATGACTTTACTAGAGTTGATGGAAAGCATACAGTTGTACAATTGCTAGTGAATCGTCCAATCCCTTATTTTGTTGATTTGGACATAAAATGTTATTTTTCAAAATGACAGCAGTGCAAAAATGGATGTGGGATTATAGAGTACGTCGACTCACAAATGCTCCCCCTCCTGCCCCACCTACACACACACACACACACACACANCACACACACACACACACACACACACACACACACACACACACAGACAGACATACACACACACACACACAGACAATGGATTAGGCTAAAAAGAGAAAGCTTTTTTGGGACTTGGAGTCATGTTGGGTTGGAAAGGAGCACTTGCATCAGGTAAGATCAATAGACTGATGCTTGTAGCTATCCACTACAGGTCTAAGAAGCCTTTTCTCCCTGATTGATAGTGCAGTTTAAATGAACAAACACATCTTATTCTTACCACTGCAGAAAACATATATCATTTTAAGTGAAATGCAATAAACTTTTATTAGGATGCACCTTAAAAAAGTTCAAAATTAGCTGACTGTAGTTAATCTTTTGCATGCAACACTAAATTCAAATAGGATGCAGCGAGCAAAACTTGTTTTTACTTAAATAGTTACACATGCTAACTAATGGGTAGAACTGACAAAATCTAGTGATGGGTTTAGAAATAGAAGTTGCAGCCCAATTGTGGACCTCTAGATTATGTGTCTGCAACTGACAGTGATCATAGTGAAAGCATAGAGCAACACAGATAGTGATATGAGATTGTGTGAATAAATATTTGCTCATATGGACAGCTGGGATTGCAGTTTCTTCTTCAGCAGTGTGTGTGTGTGTGTGTGTGTGTGTGTGTGTGTGTGTGTGTGTGTGTGTGTGTGTGTCTGTGTGTGTCTGTGTGTCTGTCTGTCTATCTATCTATCTATCTATCTATCTCTCTATCTATCTATCTATCTCTCTATCTATCTATCTATCTATCTATCTATCTATCTATCTATCTATCTTTGGTTCAGTATATCTGCAAAAATGTGCAGTGACAGGCGTGTTCATATGCACAAAAACAGCCGAGTTGACAGATGCGTCAGCTATGAGTTTTGAGACAAATGACTCACATGAAACTTATTTATTTAATTTGCTTACAGCAAGTTAAAACATTGTAATGTGTGTGCCAGTATTATTTAGTGGCATAAACTTGAAGAAATAATGTATCAAGATTTCAGGATTAAACCTAGAAACCTAGAGAGGAATAAAGGATTTCTTTTAATCTGTCACAGTAAGAGAGCTAATCAACTGCAGTGAGCAAACCAATGTGCTCATTGGCTCATACTGGATAAAAAATATTATGTATAAGGCTAGACAATAGCATGCACATTTCTTACGTTCCTTTTTATTGGTGTCAAGT
Organism: Rastrelliger brachysoma; assembly: GCA_024605115.1. NCBI lineage: Eukaryota > Metazoa > Chordata > Actinopteri > Scombriformes > Scombridae > Rastrelliger > Rastrelliger brachysoma. Next base: position 2,776 of record JANJYP010004428.1, on the reverse strand, counting down.
CCAAAGATGTAAAGAGACAATCTTAACTAAATCTCATCAATTCAGATTAGCAGCTGTATTCCTCCATTTACTACTCTTCTCTGTGCTAAACCCGGTGAGAGCCCACCCCTATGTCTCCAAGGAGAAATGAGCAACTGGATGGTTAATTACAATGTGTCTCAAGGCAACAGTAGAAAACTGTGGGTGTGCATGCATGCGTATGTGTGTGTGTATCTCTGTGTGTGTGTGTGTGTGTACTCCCATTACTATAACATCCCCCTTTATTCTCTCATTTGGTCTCAGTGTTACTCACACATATTGTGTGAAAGGATGCCGATGTAGTATTTAAAAGTACCATTTCAACCATCCATGCAGATCAAATGCTAAACTCAATGAACACAATCACTGCTCACAATATTTCACTTCTTGGCAATAACAGATTCTTTGAGTGTAGATCAGGTTACATACAGAATAAACACAAGATCAAAGTTTGTAACCTAATATTTACTGTAGTACCATAAATTGCTCCAGAGAACAGCTTTGAGTCCAGGGAGAACATTTGATTTAAATGATCATCTTTCCAACTGACAAATTTGACAATAGGACTGATGGCAAAGGATAAAGTAACTGATATTGTTATCTTGTTAAACTGAAAAGGCCATTATTACAGTAACAGTAATCATCTCAGTGTGCTTATAAGGGTCTGTGACATTTCCAGAGTTAGCTGGATTTTAGGAGTGGGGTGGTGACTCTCCAGTGTTGTTTCATTGTACCATATTGTCCCTCTCACCACTGATTGGGGATGTGATAATTTTCCTTCTGTCAACCAACTAGAGCTGAAATCATTAGTCAGTCAAAGAGTTGACTGGCAGAAAACTGATCAGCAACCATTTGGATTTGTAAGTCAAGCAAAACGGCAAACATTCTCTGGACACTGGTCCACATTTCAATGATATATACACATATCACTCATCTCCTTTACAGTCCTCTCTCTCATTGACTGTCCTATTTTAAAAAAGCAAATAAGACTAAATGGATTTTACAGAACAGTAATAGATGTGTGATACTCCAGTGAAACCCTTACTGTGAACACTGCAGACTTAAACAAATTAAGGTGCTTTCATGGGTCGATAAGAATTGGAGCTGTGATTTTACTCTGAGATCATTTTAAAGACTTTTGAGAAAAGGAAATGGGAGATATGCGCGTGAGAATTGGCTCTCCACATGTGCATTGGCTTCACTATGCAAACATTTCTGCTGCGCTGGTTCGTTGAGCACAACATGGCCACAGTACAAAGCCATCTCAAGGATTAGCACAGATCCACACTGAGCATTTACTGTGACATGATGATGGAAATGAGAGGGGGTGAACTGAGAGACCATCAGGTTGCACAATAACTTTCCAGTTCTGTAATTGAATGTTAATAACCATTAAAAGCATAATAAACATAAAGGGAGAGATGTTTGCCACCTTCTCACTTGGTTGCTGTTGGCAACATCACTCTGAAGTCTGCATCCTTTTATTTAAGGTCACAGACTCAAATGAAGTTATCCTCCTTCAAGATTGAGAGCTACTCAGACACTCTACTGAGTGACCAAAGGAGAGGAAAAAGAAATATTTTCTAAAATGTGAATATTGATTGCCCATCGTATATTGCATGACAGTGCTGTTTCACCAACATGTAAAGGATCCCTGTGGTTGCTAACAATGTTCGTGTGTTCAGGCCTCCTCCTGAGCTCCCTCCCACGCTCCTGTGGGGAGACTGTGTAAATACACACTATTCTCCCTCTCATCATCGCTACACCATAATCCATAATGCAGTCTAGTCTCCATCAGAAACAGCCACACTACATTTACTGTATCTATTATTGAATGGATTAAAAATAGCCACTTTCCCCCCTTTTTTAAAGCATGTATGTATGTGACTGTTGTTTCACCTCTTGAGCCCCAAAACCTCTTGGTAATGTCACCATTTTGAATTATTCATCTAANCTCTCTCTCTCTCTCTCTCTCTCTCTCTCTCTCTCTCTCTCTCTCTCTCTCTCTCTTTCACTTGCTCTCTTTCTCACTCGCGATCACAAACACCAGCCATATAAACATACAGCCAGATGGTTGAATGAAAGATATTAGAGGATCAAGTTTAACAGCTCTAGTGTTGAGAGACATTTTTAGAGGAAATATTGAATAGCAGAATCTATTTAAATTAGTGTTGAAATGGATTAAGAATATACCTTTGTATTAAGATTTTTTTTCAGCAATTATTAATATAAACAATATGAAAAATAATTTGTGTCAAAATGATATTAACTCCATAATGGTGAACATTTCAATCCATTATGGTCTCTATGTTAAAGAAAATCAGTCCTAGTCTTTCTCTTGCTTTCTGATCTTGTCCATTTCACCCTGCACTCCCACATATTACATCTACTCTCTCTCTCTCTCTCTCTCTGATGTTTGTGTGTGTGTGTGCGTGTGTTTGTGCGTGCGTGCGTGCATGCGTGTGTGTCCATTCACTGTGTTTTAGGGGAGCTTTCTCAGAGGTGGTTTTAGCAGAGGAGAAGAGGACCCAGAGGCTGGTAGCCATCAAGTGCATCCCCAAGAAAGCATTGGAAGGCAAAGAGAACAACATTGAAAATGAGATTGCAGTACTACACAGGTGAGGTCGCCAGAGTCTCCTCCACTGCCATCACCCCCACCCTCCTGTGATACATCAGCTGTCACTCTGTGTCCAGCAGAAAGAATTAGTCAGCACAGCCTGTTACAACAATGCATGTGCAGATGCAGAATATATATGCA
>JANJYP010004380.1:0-11408 GCA_024605115.1 Rastrelliger brachysoma | reverse complement strand
TTGACATATATCTTTACTATTGCCATAACTGTGCCTGACTTTTGGTACAAACACTTAAAAAAAACAATGCTTTTCTCATTTTATATAAGATGCTAATAATAGCCTCAAATTGGCAAAAATATACCTTAAATCAGTAGTTATGTGATCATATAAAAAGCAAAAACCCAATATAAATCAGTGCTACTTTCTGATACTTGACAAATTTAACTGAGTATTCAAGTGCCAATGTGGAAATCAAGGCCAAACTGTGAGATGAAGTACTTTTAAAGTGATGTAGAAACATCTTAAATTCTTTTTTTTTTCAGTCAATGAGAAATAATTGAAGCACCTCTTGATTTTGTTCACAATTAAGCTGTTAAGACCTCTGCGTGATTTTATTGGTCGGGTAACCTTGACATGTGGAGGCAGCAGACAAGTGGCGAGCTGAAAGCTGATGTGCGGTAATAGGAGTTACTCTGTCTCCTTAACCTCCTTTCCGACACAAAGGACTTGAGTTAAAAACCTCCAGCGGCATCATCAAAAAAAAAAAAAAAAAAAAACGCACAATAGAAGCAGCTATGTTCTTATGGAATACATCTTATGTATGTCCGTATGTGTGTGTGTGTGTGTATATATGTGTGTATGTGCTTGCACTGGGTCAACACATCCTCGAGTTCCTCTTCTTTTGTGCACCTACAAATAAAGCACACACTCCAAAAGACTGAAAAATAGGTCAGTGTGTGTGTGTGAGACTGAGTAGTATGATGCTGTCAAGGAGGGTTGTGTCAGGCACCATCCTCTGCCAGCAGGGGGCAGGAAGCCTCCAGGCTCCTAACCCGACGATCATCATCATCACCATCCTCCTCATCATCATGACACGTCCTCTCAGGTTCATCATTTATAAAAGAAGATGTATTGAGGACATATTTGAATGCAGCGAAGCTTAAACCAACACAAAGCCAAAGGTTTATTCGCAGAAAAGAGCTTCAACACCTTTTTCCTGCTTATATAAGAGATGCTTTTAAATAATACAACAGGAAGATGTGAAATGAATGAAGACTTGGAGCGAAAAAAATATCCCGCAGAAACCAGTGTGAAATTAGAAAGTAGGAAGGGAAAAAAAAACCAAGCTGATAATCATGAGGACTTCTCACATTATATTTGCTGAGCTTGTGTAGGTGATTGTGTCTAGTGATCCCTGAAGGCCACTGTAGACAATTCATCATCTTTGTCCCTGTGAGTATTTAAACAGCCTCCTCCGGTTGTTATAAAAAAAATAAAAAAAACTTTACAGCTTTTAGTTTGAAAGAGTCTTCTGTATCGATTGTACCTCGTTTGCAGAGATCGAAAAGATTAATTTGTCTGTGTGTAATTTTCTTATTCTGCTTTTTTTTTGAAGAAGAAGAAGGTAGAAAGAGAAAAATGATTAATGCAGGTGTTTAAATGTATCATATGCATCCTTAAAAAGTGGAACCAAGAGGACCCCTATCCGAGCATGCCCTTTATCACGCTGGCTTGGGGGTGGTCCGCGTGTAGAAAAATCACCACACGCTTATGACTGCTGTGGTCTTTAGGGAGCAGGACTATCAGTATCATGACACCCCAGACGCTGAGAGCCCATTAGGAGACGAACCCCCACCTCCCCTCTCCCCTTCCCTTCCAACCTCCTCCCGACTTAGATCTCCCATGAGACAGAGATGGAGAAGGGGAGGAGGTGAAGAGCACATCAGTAAGAGAGCAGACTGGGGGGGGAGGGTCGAAGGCATGGAATGTAGACTTGCCTCGTAAGCTGTTTTCATGGGTATTGTGCAATGTGTGCATGTGTCTGTGCGGTGTCTGCGTGTGATGGAGTGTCTCACCTCCATGGAGATTCGCCGGTGGACTCGGTTCCTCAGGCAGACGCCAGTCGGAGACTGTACTTCGTCTGAAGACGTTCCTGATGCCTGGTCGCTCTCCCCATCTGAACCCATCTTTAGGTTCTCATGCACGATGTCTGATGGTGAAAAGAAATAAATAAATACGTTAAAATACACAGAAACACACGTTAAAAGACATATATGAAGGGTAATATGTCAAGTTGGATAAATGAGATGAACAAATCAGGGTAATTTAAAGTGCAAAAACCAGAGATATCACCTCCATACATCCCTGGCGACTATATTACCCACAATTCCAACACTTTGATTTTAGCGGCCAGACTGAAGCTGAGATGAAGGGTGGCTTTTTAGAGGTCTGGGAATGTCATGTATTTCTTACTTAACACACCCAGTTTTGAGACAGTAAAATTGGCGGAGTCACCCTTTAACAATCAGGTCTATAAAAACCAGAAAGTAGTTAAAAACTGCTGTTAAAAAAAAAAAAAGTTCTCAGAGTTACTGGGAATGCGTAAAATCTTAAACACCAACAGTCAAAAACCAAATGTTAGTGAATTTACAGTTATGTAAAATAGAGAAAAACAGCAAATCTCCACATTTGAGATCCAAATAACAAATGTTTACTTCAAAACAACTACTACTACTACATACTATAACCATACATGGGGTATTCAGAGTCCTTAATTGGGGATGCGCATAAACCCAGGGTCAAAAACATGAGGTGAAACTAAAGTTGACACGCATTACATGACATTTTGTCCCTTATACATGAATAACTGCTGCGCTGCACCGTATTAATTGGTGGAGCTGAGCCCTCGTTAATGTTATTAGTTCCACCTGTGCCTCTCCTGCTCTGACAAGTCTAAAATGTCTGCAGTGAATTAAAAGAAGAAAAAAAAGAGGCTTGGGAAACTTAATCATGTGGAAACAATAAATTAACACGGGTAAACATGTCAGTGTACGCCCTCAGGTTCATTGACACTAACAGTATAACGCGTGAGCTTTGTCTCTTTTTTGTTTTTGGGGTGAAGTTTAGCATTAGTTTTTCATGCACGTGATAAAAATAAATGAGAACATGAAGTGCATGTTCTTGATCATGTTTTTTTAATTCATCTCAAATCTATGCTGACTATTTTTCTGGCTGTCCCGAGAGGCTGCATGACAGAAAAAGTTTGGGAATAACTGCTTTTATAATGGAGGGAAGTTGTAGTTATGAAAAGAGTAGCGATTGACTCTGTATGTGTTGCATTTTTAATTGAATATAGGAGAAAATATAAGCGATTCTGTGCTTTAAACGACTTAAAATTACCCCCCCACCCACCCCTCCAACATCTCCTCTCAGACCCTTATAACCCCTGAGGCCAAAGATTAAACACTCCAGCTCGCGCCACTTCCTCCAGGGCAGTAAAACTACCACTACTACCATAGCACAGCAGGAGCAAATGCACTGATGTACAAACCATATGCACCCCTCTGCTCCTTAACTCCCCAAACTCTGAACACACACACACACACACACACACACACACACACACACACAGTTAATGAGTAGCCATGGCTGAGCAGCTCTCTGTCATCAGTGTGTCAGCGCCTCCGAGCATGCAGTCTGTCATCAAATGTGAAAGCGCAGAGCGGAGAAGCGGAGCGAGAAGGCGATTAACTGTGTAGAAATATTTCAAAAACATGATTTTGCACTAAATTTTACATTAAAGATGATTCATCACTAGTATTAAATTAAATTTCAGGGGGGGAAACTTCACCCTTAAACATACTTTTTTTTCTTTCTTAATCTTTTCTTCACAAAGTTCAGTTGGTGAAGTCCTGCTTCATTACTATGCGGTTTAGCCACAAGCTGTAGGCACACTTTGCCCCAGAAAGTGAACCTGTCTGTGGTCATCTGGTTAAAGGTTTGCTCAGATTATAGGAAATTCTGTTCTACTTTTAGAAACTCAAATGTTTTTTAGGATTCTCTTCTAAGGCTGACCCTGTTTGTCACTGTTTAACCAAATATAGTGGATTTGATCTTTGGGTTCAGCTGGAATAGAGCCACCTTTAACATACAGATAATAACATGGTTTTAAATATTGTTTAAAAGCTGCTTTTTAGACATAAATGTAAAAAATGATATAACAATTCAAAAGTAAATTCATTTTTTATTAATTATATTTCAACCTTATGAAAAGTACGTAAGAATTTTTTTTATGTTCTCAGCAGCTACAGCATGTTATTAGAGATTACCGTAATTTTGACATTAGTGTGAAAGTTGTCAAAATTAAGTAATCACGTAAAGTATGTAGGGAATTTTTATGCTCTTAACAGCTAATTCTGAAAAGGGAAAGTTGGGAAAGTTGTTGAAATTAAGTAATAACGTAAAGTACGTACAAAATTTTTACATTCACAAAAATATTTAGGTTCTCACTGGCAACAAAATGCTATTAGAGAGAAATTTAGACATGAGTGGGAAAGTTGTAGAAATTAAATGTGTACGGAATTTTTACATTTATTTTTTACGAAGTATCTAGGGTCTAAACAGGTACAAAATGTTGGGAGAGTAATTTTGACATTAATGGGAAAATAGAATACAGCAGTGAAAACATAGGAAGACATTAAATAAGACTTATGTCCTCACATTTGCCACTTTTGTCCTCAACACACAGAGCTACAATGAGACTTCTTAAACTCGCTAATGGATGTAGCTGACCATATTTAACACTCTGCAGATGTTTCTTTATAAATGAGATTGCATGTGTTTGAGCGCATAGATGTGAATAGCTGCGATGTATCAGTATTCATTACATACAGGTGAGCGCACATGTTTGTACAAACGGCTCCTACGCACGCATTGTTCTACACATGCTTTAATAAATAAACGGGGGGCCTCCTAACCTACATATTTTCCTTCCATAAACACCTAAAGTGACTCATCCTCACCCCACTTTTCTTCTTTGACAACTTCCAAATGAACTCTCGCGTCTCACACGTTTCTTGCTCTGCTTCAAAAACCCTCGCCGACTCCTTTCACTTCCCACTTCTCCCCTTCACTCAACACACTTTTCTATCTTGGTTTCTCTTGTGCAAGGAGGTTTTTTGTAGCCAGCGACCCATCTGACTCTGCCTTCAACGCATTCCTCCGTTACCTGCGCCTTTTTTAATTCTACAAGAGTCTCCAAAATGATCTCATCTGTCCTACTTTCTTTCCCTTTCACATTGGTCTCCATTATCTCCTGCTATTGTATGTCTTCTCTCACCCACCCCTCTCTCTAAAAAAAAAAAAAAACCCTCACAATATTTTCACTTTCTCCCAAGTTACATTCTTTTTACCTCCGACCAGCCAAACCTGCCTAAAAAAAAAAACCCAAGAGCTGTTTTCAAACATTCCCCCTTCACGGTTTTCCTTTTGCTTGAGTGCCTCTTCATCTCTTTCTCCTCCTGTCTCCAAAAATCTTTAAAGATGTCATTCTCCACCTTATTTTTTTGATCTTTCTATTCCTCCTACATCCTTCCTCCACTTCCCTCCCCGTATAGAAACATTCCTGAGTCTTCTTGATCTTTCTCTAGTTGCTGCCCGTCACTCCTCGTCTTCCTCCTCTCGCCTCGTCTTCGCCAGCTTTCGCTAATAAGCGCACATAGTACACCCGAGCAATATGCGAACACGCCGATGTCCTACTTAACTGTCCTGTTTTTAGATCCAAGTTCCTTTATCTAGGCCAGGGTCCAGTGCGAGGCTCAACAGGTCTTCCATAATATCAGCCAGCTATAAAAATTAGCCCAGAGAAGCAATAATCATCACATCACTGCCAATAATATATTTTAAAAAAAAGTGTATGATTTCCAACTAGTGTAAAGATGAACAGATTGTTTGCACAGATGCTGTTATTGCTGCTCGGCCATGCGGGGAAAAAAAAATCACTGTCTGTGTAACACAAGTGATTCTATGTTTGTTTAAGGCTTAAGGCAGCGTTTGTCTGGTTGGGGTGAAGTGGAACTTATCAGACAAGCTGTGAAAATAGTCATCAATCTGGTATGAATGTCAAGTTTATGAAAGGTTGTAGGTTAAACAGTCAGGATTACTGTTAAATGAGCAATCTGAAAAAAACCAACACCTAATAATGTAAATTAAACATGTAAACATCCTCATGGATTTCTGAGAACTCTTGCTTTTTTTTTTTTGTTTTTTTTAAAAAAATCATTCAGCGATTTGTACTGTATCGAGTTTCCTTTTTTTTTCCATCGTTGCTGGAGGTGTAAATGTGCTAGAGCAGTGATTTTCAACACCACTGTTTTCCACATCACTTCACTTAGAAATGCAGCTACTTATTACCCACACATACATGAAGAAGAAGTATTAGGGTTTGACCTATACTGGATTTTAGGGCCAGATGTCGACACAGATGTTTTGGATCATCTTATCATTTTAATATCATCTTGAATCCACTACATTCAATTAAGGCTGTTGCTTTTAAGTAGAATCTGACACTACCATTCCAACATAGGGGAAAATGTAATATTCAATTTGTGATGATGTGTTTGAACTGCATGTCCTGATGCCTTGTCAATAAAATATGCCAGTGTTCTCTGTACTAAAAACAAAATGGAGTACACTGGTGAGCTGGTGCTGAATGTTTCATCCTGACACCAAACCATGTGAGAAATGTAAGGAGGCATTTTTGATTCAACGCTTTAGAGAAATCACGGGGGCGGGGGGAAAGCTGATGCTGTTTGCTGACTTTGTAAAATACAACTGCCTTACATTTCAAATAACAATGCTCGAGGCAATTCATCACATATTGAACATCTCCCTCTGGTTTTACACAGCTATTTTTCTCCATATACGCAGTAATACACCCCAAAACTTGAAATAAGACTAAGTGTAAAATTGGCAGAGGTTCCCTTTAGCAGACTGGGCAGGGTTCTGCGGTATCAACCACATGCATATAGTTATAGATTTTAATAAGGTGCAGTAACTGATGTTTTCACCAACAGCATGTTTTTATTGGAATCAGCCTGCCTGCTGGTCAAAACAAACTGGAAGCTTTAACTGTAACCGTGTGCTGCAGACCTCATCCCCTCCAGGTCCCGCCAAATCACTTTTTTTCTCTCATCTTTGGACTTTGCTTGATTTCTTTTTTTCTTTTTTTTTTTTTAAAAAAAGCCTGGAGACTGCTCGACTTTGATACCTACAACAGTTCGGTCCTTAGTGTCGTGCTGTCCTGTGTATCATCTTGTCACCCTTTGGGGCTGTCCTGACCCCCCAGAGCTTGCAGTCTGTTGCTACTTTGAATGATCCCAACATCGTTCTCCCTTCCAACCCTGAGGATGAGCCATGCTGCCACGGTTCAACTGTGATTAACCAGTTCGCACAGGAAACACAGTCATGTTTGACTGAAGCCCCCATCCAGCTGTCATTTGGGTGAAAATAGCCCCGCTGAGGGTTTAAGAGGGAAAGGCACCCAGTCACTTTGGCAGGAGCGGGTTTGAGAATGTGAAGAGGATGGAAATTTCAGGACCATGACACGTTTCCTGTTTGTTCCCAGATGCCATCTGCTCTCCTGCTACTCACTTCCTTCCGTATGTGTTTGAGTGTGTGTGTATGTGTGTGTTAAAGTGTGAGAGCATTTGCGTGTGTCTCACCCAGACGACTGCCGTTGCGCGGCATCGCCATGAAGGACCCCAGGGTGCCGCCGATGACGCTGTGCGGCCGGCGGAGCGGGGGCTTCTTGAAGGAGCCGGTGTACTGGTGCAGGAACGAGTGCATACTGTGGGAGGTGGGTGGGCGGCCGTTCCTCATGAAGGGCTCTGAAACACAACAAGAACTGTCAGAATTTCTGCTTTTCATAAAAACAGTGGAGACTTCACATCAGAAACGTCTCAGAACTCACATCAGGCAACAACATGGTTAGACACCAAACATCAACTCTGATCTTCTTCAACTTCTAGTGGCGTGTTCTTCATTAGAAACGCTCACTGTGTGGCCGAGAATTGTTTGAATAAACAAAATAATACATCACAATTTTAAGTCAAGATCCCGATGTTTCCAAAAAATACCAAACATCCGGCTCAATTATGGAGAAATGAGTGTAAATAGGTGATGTAAGGTTGCAGTAACTGACTCAATATGAGCGAAGTAAAATGTTTTTCTTAGTCTTTAACCACTCAGAATCAAACTGAGAGCTGGAGCAGTAAATGACATCAAAGAAAAAACCTCAAATGAACCTGCTGCCTGACTAATGTGGCCGACAGCACAAGAATTAAGAAATGTGGATGCAGTACTGGATGATTGATAGCTAATAAGTAATTATGTTACTCTAATGATAAGCAAGTCATGAGCCTCACTAATAGGCCTTTGCTGCCAGTAATCTAATTTCCAGTCCTAGTTGACAAAGAAACCCTGTGAGCAAACAGTGCAACCTCTCCCTGTGGGTAGAATGGCTGTCAGAGTCCAGAAACACCTGGTCCAAAAGGTCAGAAATCATCCCATAGTGAATGATAGATCTGCATCACACTGGCCAACTCTTGTGTGTGTGTGTGTGTGGTGACAGATAATACATCTATCTTCCACATGCCAACTTCGCTTTGGCTCATGTTTGCCTTTTAAACTCTGAGCTGACAGACGTTGATGTGTTCGCACGTCATCCTAACAAATGAACACTGTGCTGCCTTCAGGTGCATGTCAGCTTTATCAGTACTAGAAGCTCACCATGCTTGAATTATATAAAAAAGGGGGGTGAATACTGTTCTTCAAGGGCTAACATCATTACATCTATGGGCAGAGTACAACAAGTGAAAGGCACAGTATAGTACAGCAGTTCTTCTTGAAGGTCCATTGAGTAGATGTTCCAGAGCTTTCTTTCATGTCACACAATCAGATGTGGATAATAACTTCAATTTCAATAGGTCCTTTGAGGGATAGAAAAAACATCTAAACCTCCATCTGCCAAGAATGGAAAATGATGTGACCTGATCAAAAGCTCCAGAACAGCTACTAAATGGAACTTGCGGTTGAAGTTTTTTGGTTCAGAATGGAGACCGTACTGCTGCTCANACACGCCGGTACGCTTCTTCCTCCACTCATCGCCACCAAAGAGCTCATCTCGCTCAAACAATCTCTGCGCCTCCACCGGTATGTCATCTGGACCGACTTTTCCTTTCTACTCTTCGTTCTCTTTGTGGTTGTCCTCACTTCGTTCTTGGTAATCCGTCGCACTTCTTGATTCATTGTCCGTTCTTCGTCCAATGTTCTCTCTTGTTTCGTCTGCCACCTTTTCCACCCTCTCCTCGCTCGTCATCGCATTTCACTGCCTTCATCGCCTCAATCTACTGCTGCGCGCCCTTCCAAACTCGCCCCTATTGTTTAGCCAATTGGTACGAATCCTTTTCTTCTTTTGTGGTGTCCAATATATCGTACAGCTTGCCATACGCCTCAGCTTTCACCACCTCTCTTTCTCTTACACTCCTGCCTTTCTTCATCTCCCACTTCTTCGCCAACATATTCCTCTGCATACTTTACTGTGATTTTTCATTCCACTGACTCTCCTCATCTTCCTTCCTGTGTGCAGATGACATAACAAGTACCTTCTTACCAGGTAACCCTAACCACTTCTGCAGTAGTTACCCACCGATATGAACTCCTTGAACTTGGCTCTCTTTCTTTTCTTGGGCTCCAAGATCTTCCTACAGACCACCATCCGATGCTGCCAAGCTACATTCTCCTGTCAACAACCTTGCAGTTTCCAATTCGATTTCCAGCTTTGTACTCATCGCTCTTTTCGCTTCCAACACACTCTTGAGTCAAGAGTCTTGACGTATTCTTCAGGATTACCACACCACGTAGTAGAACACTTAGAAACCACCTTTGATGCTTCTAGCCTTGCTCCTCTTCTACGTGGTCTCTTGCACATATTCACAAAATATACCCACAGTCCTTTCTCCATCATACGAGCCAGATTTCTTTCTTCATTGCTGATATTCATAGTTCTGACCCTGACCTCCACACTCCCTGCTTTTCCTACTTTCCTGCTGCCTCCTGACATGCCCTTCCCTTCTTGTTTGACTCCACAGTAACATATTTTCTACTGGCACTCTCCTGATCAGCAATACTGGTGGCAGGAATTGGTAACCTGTATCTCCACTAATCCAGTATGGAAAACTTATTCATGATCCGCATATTTGATTTGGCAAAGGTTTTTATGTCCGATACCCTTCCTGACGCAACTCTCCCTATTTATCCAGACTCTGGCATTAAAAAAGTATCGGCTTGTACTGTCTGTGAAGTTTAAATAAAGCTGTCTTTATTATGAGTCACTCTGGATGGCGAACGTCAGTCAAATAAGCGAAACGTTGCGTAAAAGATGGATGTCTGTGTCCACTTGTTCTGGCAGCTGTCAAACACGAGTTCCAGCAAATCACTTTCATGTGTCTATCAAACGAGCAGCTCATAGGAGACGTGCTGTACTTTGGTGTCAAAACAGGCAGAACGTTATATAACCAAGAGAAGTCAAGGAGAGTGTGTTTGCCTATACACTACCTGTGAATGCTCCAGTAACTCCTCAGCTCTTACTCCTGTTACATAACTTGATAGAGAGCCGTAGTGGAAGTCCATTACAGCTGTTACTGACACACACAGTGTGTTCTTACACTCTCTTCATTAAGTTCAGTGCTTCATAATTTAAAACCCCTGAGAGCTGCAAAGATACTGAAAGCTCTCTATGTGCGGGTGTAGATTTTATATTTCTGCTGATGGATGTGTGCAGGAAGATATTAAATCATATTTGAGGTATTTCCTGCCCACTGTTCCAGTGATGCTCTATAAACATTTAACACTCATTTATACACTGTTACACACATTTAATTTATATGAACTGTAGCTCTTTCACAGAAGTAAAATGCAGCTTTTATAATTTTCTTTTTAAATATATCTTAAGCTATTTCATTATTTGAAAGTCTCTTGCACAGGATTTTTTTAGAGATGTCATTAAGATTTTATAAGGGTTTTTTTTTTTGTTTACAGATTTTAAACAGATTTTTTTTATCAAGTGTATAGCAGACGTTCATTCAGTGGTTGCTGTGTTTTCTCCTGCCAGATGATGTTAATCTCCAAAAGGTAAAAAAACCAAATCCCGCAGTTATAGAAAATGAGGAGACACTGGAAGAAATAAATGAGCTTCTGGTTATACACCAGAGTCTGCTATCTTTTTTAATTAGATTTGATATCATACATTTACAGGTTTTGAAAAACATAAAACTGAAAATAATGAATCTTAATCTTGACAAACCCATATAAAAACACTGACCATTGTCCTTGGTGCCGCCATCTTCGATGGTCATCTGCTCAGCCAGTTCGGACAGAGACTCATCGATGGTCTGACTGGAGCGGAGTGTTAACGACAGACGCTTCTTAATCCTCTTCATCTTCTCCATGGCAGGGCGGTGCACGACCTGCCGGATGCACAGAAACACACATGGGTATTAATATACATAATAATAATAATGTAATTAGTACAATGTCATTCATTGTAGAAAAAGAATCAAGCTCACACAACATTCAAAGGACTGTTT
>JANJYP010004357.1:0-12683 GCA_024605115.1 Rastrelliger brachysoma | reverse complement strand
AGGGGGGCTTGAGGACTGGAATTGAGAACCACTGCCTTAAACGTACAAAATGTCAAACGCACTGGTCTCACATTTAAAATTGTTCTTTACTACAGGTGTTGCTGGAAGTTTGAGTTTTTAAAACAGATAAAAGTACCATGTGGTGGACCATGTTGTGTCCACTGTGTGTGTCAATAACCACCATGTGGATTCAGGTCAAATGTAAGCATACAATAGCATTGAAGCCCTTACCCCTGAGAGACTGGTTGAGCTTGAGATTCTGCATCTTAAGAACTTTTTGGCAGGACACCTCAAGCCTTTGAGCGCAGGAAACATGTAATCTGTTTTTGCTAATGGGATGGACTGTCTTAACACCAGGGAACCTCGCTTTTGTGTTTAAGTACGGTATCTCAAACGTACCTTTGTGTACGCTCGGACAAAAGATCAGCATGCCTTTCCAGGAATCAGCAGACAGGAGTAGCTCTAAACAGCTTGTCTGGATATACACATACAGACACACACATACACACACACACACACACACATACAGACCACCTAACCTCCGATCCTCTCTGATCTCTATAGCTCAGCCAATACAAATCAGGAAGTAGATTAGTCAAGAAAGCCTGTAGCCTCAAACAGCTTAGGGAAACCAAGACAATAGCTGCAGCTACCACACAAAGAAGAAGGAAAGAAGTAACCCTCCATTCCCCCCCCCTCCCCTTTTCATAGATTACATTTTTGTTAATTGCAATTCTTTGCTTTGCTTTAGTCACTTTTCAGCTCAGTATTTTACATATTATAATTTGATTTACATGACAGCTTACAACAATGGTGAACACTTTTTTCAGGCAGTGTATATCTGTATAGAGTAATAAATATAATTACTATTGAGTATAATAAGTACTTTTATACATTTACATAAGGAATATATGTTAGGCAATACTTTTTCTTGTAATGTTGTGTTTCTATGTTGTGATATTAGTAGCTTTACCTAAGTTGAATATTTCTCTACTTCTTCCACCAATGACTGCTAATTTTATTTCACATAATGAGGTGTTGTGTCGGTGTGGGTGTTGTCAGCCTCTCTGTGGTAATGCTGCCATCTGCTGGTCATTTCTGATAGTTAGAAAACCACAAATATTTCACTTAATTGATTGTTTCTTCTGTAAAATGTCACCAAATAGTGAAATATGAACCACTCCCACAGCCCAATGAGACCCCCCCCTCCAAATTACTTGATTATTTTTTAATATTTACAACAACCATAAATGGAAAATATAGATACATAGTGTGATATGTAGACTTAGTTGTTCACTGAGTATATCTGTGTTTTTAATAAATGAAATAAAGACAATACAGAATAAGTTTGATACATAGACCTTCTCAGCGGCCTATAGTGGGTTTTTATAAGTATCAGAAATGACCAGCAGATGGCAGCATTAAAACGTGAGACGCAACTCATTTTTCTGTTGGTGCTAGAAACTGCAGGTTTGTTTCTCTTCATATCAAAAGCTCATAACAACAACACCAGGAGAATGTCTTACTGTAAGTAGTATTTAATCTGTTTTCATTTGGGTTATGATGCGTTTAAGTGTGATGAGGAACATTTGGTAATTAGCTAAATAGTATCGTGATTGAAAATGTCTTCAAATATCAGTTGTGTTCAAGTATTTAACAGCATTTTGAAGTTGGATTTATAATTCTGATATATACACCCACATCATTCTCAGAAATAAACAAAAAATAACTGATTACAGCCTGTGTTTCCTGATGTTTGTGGCTCCTTTTCAAACCCTTATATCCATACCAACTTTAATTTAACTAAAGGTAGCAATACCACAGCATAGAAATACTCGATTACAAATAAATCTTCATCTTGTTTGTACTATGAAATGCTTCAGACACAATATATTTGGAGTGTGGTGTCAACCCAGGAATTCATTTTTTTTTTCACTATTTGATATTTTATGATTGTATGAGGAGATTTAAGAACACGTTAAGAAGGGTTTGCTGAATTTTCTAAACTGGAACACAATTTTTTGGTGTATTTTCCCACATTTTCATAAAAGCAGACCTTAAAAAGAACACTTACTGACAAGCGCTGCCTTCGAGTACACAGTGAGCTGTACTGCACCTGCGCATGTCAATGACGGCCTGCAAGTAGTTAGGTTGTATTACAGTGTAAAAAATATAACACTACTTTTAGCTAACAGGTGAATAGCACTGTGATTCATGATAAAGTTTTTGGTGAAATGAACAAATTTCACGGGAGATAATGTCTTATTTAGAGGCCCTTAGCGCTCCCGTTATAAGAGAGTGTGGATATACGCCGATCTCCAGTGGGTTAAATAGCATTGGATGGACTCCAAATTACACCAAACTTTCTGTTGTGAGTATATAACCGTATTTAACCCTACAAATAAGGTCCAGGTTGCTGAAAACGAGAATTCCCTTTAATATCCGAAATAGTTTTCTGATGGTCAACTATGATTAAAATTGTACAAAATACAACTTTATTTACTAATAAACCCTTTGAAAAGACAGGACCATGAGAACAAAAGTATGACTTTTTGGGATACTTTGGAATAGTTGGAGCATTCGATAAGAATTTACATTAAAAAGAGGTTGTACATGTATATGAGTGTGGGTTTTTTTTTGTGTATTTGCACATGTATGAACCTTTTGATGTGCTTGGCATCTGAGTGGAGGACTGTGTAGTAACAGTAAGGGCCCCAACAATAAGTCAATTAATAAATGAGTAATCAATACTAATATACTTAAACAAAAATGGAAAAAAAATGTGAGAATTTGATGCTTTTCTTTGACACACAAGAAGAAGACATCTAAAGACACACTCTGAATTTTGAGATTTTTGACACTGACACTTTTTTGGAATAAAGTCCCATCTCCCCTTGCAATCATACAGTCTGAGAAAACAACACTTTGGACAAAGTATTTATTTCAGTCTTAAAAGTTTATAACAACTTCTGGATAACATAACATGAAAACAAAACAAAAAGAAAAAAAAACAATGAATACACATTTTAATCGCACCCCGGGTTGACAAAAAAAAAATTAGAATTCATAAAAGCAGTTTTTGAAAAAATAAAAATAACAATAAAATCACAGGAAAATATTTCTCCCCCCCCCTCCCTAAAACAGCTGTTGTAGACTTACAGTACACCAGGAGTGACGATGTACGCCAGGCGTTTTGAAGTAACACCGCAGACTGTCACACCTGATTTCAATGAACACTTTAAATGTGTCTCAACAGGGTCGAACGCTAACACTTGAACCAATTTTTGATACAAATTCAAGCCAGCAAAAAAAAAAAAAACAAAAAAAATGGATTTGAAGATTTTGGGTGCAAAAAAACCTCCGGCCCTCTCTTTAATCGTAAAAAGCCCAGCACCGGGAAACGTTTAACAAAACGAAACAAAAGAAAAAAAAAAAAAGAGAGAGAGAGAGAGAGACACAAAACAAAGATCGTGGTTTTCTCATGAAGGAGCCGAGGTTTAATTCAAATCCATCTCTAACATTCCCCCAATCATTAGACTACCTAGAAGCAAATCCCCTTTAAATTCAGTTTCGACATTTATTAACTCTACAAATTGAATACAAAAAGGTTTTTAAGTGATTGGCGTTATTAATATCATACAAGCCTGTTATGTTTTTGTAGGGAAATCGGCTCTTGTCTGTGCTCAGTAGTTAGCTTTATTTCTCTCGGGTGAAATGCATGACCTTAGTTTGTGGTTGAAAACAGCGAACAATCTCCCCCCGCAGCCGAATAAGTTTATATACCTCATTATCCTCTTTTTTCATATATATATTTATTATATATAAAATACTGTTTCATTCATAAAAGCCTTACTTTGTACAAAATCTGAGTCGATGTGTATCCGTGAGCAATGAAGTGAGTGAATGTGTGTATATATATGTATGTGTGTATGTGTGTGTGTGTGTGTAAGTGTGAGTGAGTAAGCAAGCTAAAAAGAACCTGGAAAAAAAATTGTCTTATAACAAAACAGCTGGTATCGATTCAGGACCTAATACACTAAAAATAAAAGGTGTTTACACAATATACAAATTATATTACTTACAAAAAAAAGTAAGCAGAAGAAAAAGTGTAGGCTGATGGTTAGCAGGCAGGCTGCAGCAGGGTTAGTACCACCAAATGTAAGAATACGACAGAAAAATGACAGAGAGAGGAAGAGAGAGATAGAGAGAGAGAGAGAGGGAGGGAGAGAGTGAGTGAGAGAGGGTGTGAGTGAAGAGCTAGTAAATTTAAAAAAAAAAAAAAAAAATGGCAGTCAGTCTCACTAAGGAAAGCTCAACGTCAGTGCATCTCTCATCTTGGATGTTTCCGAAGTCAAAGTGCCGATTTTTGGTAACTGTGGAGACCATTCGCTCTTCATCAATAAGGCCGAAAAAAAAAAAGAGCACTTGTGTCTAGAAATGGATATATATATAGTATCACTTTTTTTTTTGCACCAAAGCAGTGAAATGTGATTTAAAAAAAAAAAAAAAAAAAAAAAGATAGAGAAAGGAGAAAAGCATTCATTCTGGGAAAGAAGGGAAAAGAATGAAAATTTGTTGTCACGCATCCATCATGGCACCATTTAGTGGATATTTTCTGCTTTCACTTTGAGGTACTTCTTAAGAAAACCAAAGACTAAATGTAAGATTTTGATCAGTTTTTTTCTTTTTTTTTCTTTTTTTTAAGCTGTGTTGCACAGTAGCACCATTGTTTTAGACATAGTTTTGTTTTTCTTTCCGGAAGACAATGCACCATTGGAATTCCACCATGTCGTTAACGGCTTTATCCATGACCGTTAATACCGCCCCCCTACGTGTCCCCCATCATCCAATCATTCATCTCCTGCCATTGATCAGGCGTCCCCGGCAACAGTTGGGTTACTTATTGCCGTATGCCGTTACGTCCTCTTCATGCAGACCACGCAACGGCTGACCCGCGTCCGTAGGTTACCCGCCTTCAGAGTCTCCGACTGGGGCTTCCTGTAAAGGGCAAAGGGGTAGAAGTCACAGGTTAATAAATCTGACAGGTTGGATTACTTATCAAATCTATTGCATATTTTAGTAGAGATGACTTTAAGTAGATATCACAAGTCACAAATGCCTTCCCTCATCTCCCCACAGCAAAATCTCATATCACTAGGACGCTATGTTGATGGCTTGAGGCTAAAGCCAATGCAGAAATACCTTAAGGTGCAATACCACCAATGGCCACTAGATGTTCCTATTGTCTCCTGTTCAAAAACGTCTCTCTAGAAATACAAATCAACTACAAATCTTTTTTTCTCAATAAAATTTGTAATTCTTTTATTTGATTGTTTTTATTGTATAGATGTTTTTAAAAAGTCATGTTTTGTGTCTTTAATTCATTTTATTTGTATTTCATATGTATTTTATGCCTCACGTTATATCTTCTATTTATTCTTCAGTACAGCACTTTGGTCAACTGTGGTTGTTTTAAAGTGCTTTACAAATAAAGTTAGATTGGACTGGATTATATTTGAAGTCTTATAGCTTTGTATGTGTAATTATGGTTGACATTTGGCACACACAGTTTGATTATTACTGGAATATTTCATTAAGTTTAACATTACTTGATTGCTTAAGTAGCTAACATTAGCCAATGTGTTCCTAGTAAACAAGCATCATTAAACTAGCAAGTAGCAGAGTATGTTTCCAGATTGTGAAAGGCAACATGTGGAAGGACCTGGCTCCAAATGGAAAACATGGCGGCAACTAAAAGCAGCAACTCTTCAAACTGATTTCATTTAAAACCAGTGGGTGACATCATCCTTGCCACCTTATATATATTTATCTATGGTTATAGCTGATACATGTTTCTGTACCTGAACATCTCACTGGATTCTACAGTGGCCAGCCAGAAGCTGTAGGAGTTGCCGTAATAGTTGCATGTCCCCCTGCCGTGGCACTCGATGAAGGGAGCGCTGCGGAACTCCTCCAGACAGGAACCTGGGGAGGCCAGGGCCTGGCCAGAGCCCTCTGCACCCGCACTGGTGTGCTGCAGAGGAAGAGAAAGGTTGGTTATAGATAAAATAAAAACATAAATGTGTTTAAATTTAGATTGACAGATCCCTGAAAAGCTACGGTGTGGTGGTAGATAGACTCGGAGACATTTCAAATTTAAGTGAAGGTTAGATTTAAGTGTCATATCTTACCATCATGAAAGAGTATCCTATCCACAGAGCCGCCCAGTTTGAAGGGCAACTGGGAATTTGGATGGTTTGACTGTGGACTGCAATCACCATGGCTGGAGCTTCACACACTGCACACCTATACAGAAATGTCAAATTTAACATCACACATCTTCCCTTCTTCCAATCATCCAGTACTCTTCTCCGTGTCACCTGTCTGTTGGTCCCTACCTGCTGATGTAAGGCTTGATGCTCTCTCCAGTGATGGGGGCCATGGACATGGGCATGGGCTGGGGTGTAGACAGCCAGTAGGAGTAGTCGTTGCGGGAGGCGAAGTTGCAGACGTTGTTGATATTGCAGAACATGAAGGGCATGGTGCTGAACCTGCGCAGACAACTGCCGGCCGTGCCTGGAAGAGACAACAAGGAGGGTCAAATATTTAACAAAATTAGGAAGTAAGAAGGTTTCAGATTTAATAAAGAAAGAAAAATCTTTAGTACCGAGGTCCTGTCCATGTGCCCGCTCGTTGCCCTGCACGTACAGCAGTGAGTATCCGTCGTAGACCGGGCTAGTACCATCAGGACAGAATGGCACATCCTGACCCTGACTGTGTCTGGTGATGAGGAAGCCGTGGGCTGCTGAAACTGATCCTGGAGGACCGGGTGGACCCTGTGGACCATCTGAACCAGGGGGACCAGGGTAGCCAGCTGAACCTGTGATCAGGACCAAGGAGGTGTATTAGAAATAGGAAGCCACTGGGATCATGGACATTGTTCAAATAAGGCAACATAATACTGAGTGTTTGTTGAATTAGACAAAATAAAACTTCCATGTGGCAACAAAAGCAAGATTGTCAGTATTTCTTGTCTTTTGGTGAAAACAACAAGCGACGCTACACTCAGCACTCACCAGGCTGACCGGCGGGTCCATTATCTCCCTTCCTGCCTGGTGGGCCGCTGAATCCAGGGGGACCCTCTGGACCAGCATCTCCGGGTTCACCAGGTAGACCTGAGGGCAGAGACAGAAAGAGAACTCTTCATTAGATGGGAAACTATTTTTAAGCTTTATTTACAAAAGAAGTTCTAAATTTCTTGTGTCAATTGTCATTTATGCATCAATAACATCAAAAAACAAAACTACAATAAGTATCCAAACTGAAACTCGCTCAAGACATTCAGGAGTCCAAATTTACCCACCTGAGGATCCGTCACGTCCAGGGGAGCCAGGTGATCCCCGTCCACCAGGAGCGCCTACAGGACCAGGGGGTCCTCGCTCTCCCTTCACCACGATAGGGGCTGGAGATACACCGGGGTTACCTGGAGGCCCTGTGGATCAAATGTCAAGAAAATAATGATTAATTTGAAATAATATCTCTGCGTTTCAACAACTGGAACAAAGTCAGTGTGATGAATGTGTTCACCCACCAGGAGATCCAACATCACCAGGATCTCCAGGAAGGCCGCTAGCTCCGGGTATTCCTGGGTCTCCCTTTGGTCCTGGCACACAGACAAACAGGACAAACATTTAGGTCTGGCCAAGATCATAAATCTGTTTATGAACAGGAAGAAGAATTAGAAATTGCTGTTATTGTGGGCTAACCAGGGAATCCAGGAACGCCAGGCAGACCGATGTCTCCCTTCGCACCAGGGGCACCAGGAATACCAGCGGGACCCTGATGAGAAAGATGTTCAGACAGTTAGATCTCAACTTGTCAGCGCTTTTTAAAAACCTCTGACCATCCACAAGAAATTTAATGTACGCATCACTGTCACAATTTAAATTTCATAACAAAACAAATAAGTTACAAATTAGCATAATTTGGGTTTGATCCTTCAAATTACACTCTGGTTTGCTCTTACCGAGAATCCTGGATTACCAGGATCTCCCTTCTGTCCACCGAAACCTGGCTGTCCGGGAGCGCCGGGAATACCCTTTTCTCCTTTGACACCGCCGCTTCCTGGAGGTCCACGAGGACCCTCTAGGCCAGGTGCACCTTCATAGACAGATGTCAGAGGTCAGCGATGGCATGATCATGTTGTACATACAAGTTTCTGATCAGTTCATTTTGGTTTCCATTTATCAGTTCAATAAGTGGACACATGAACTCATACTGCCATCTAGTGTTTGAAATACTCTTCATCTACCTTAAACCCCTTAAACATTATTTCTTTTTTAAGTAAAGTGTATTGTGAGCTGAATAAATGGAAACTGAACTGACCCAGGTCTCATTTTCTACAATGCAGAATGAACAAAAAGGAGTACCTCAGATAAGATAACATATTTACTTTAAAATTGTTATGACACAAGTAATAATGATCCTGTATAACTGTAACAAAGTAAGTGTGTGTGTATGTTTCAGGTTTTCTTTAATGAATGTGATTATGAGCACTGAGGGAGACGTCCGACCTGTCCTGTGGAATAAAGAGATGGTCAAAACAAAAGGTTTTAATAATTGACACATGAGCTGCTTCTTAAAACATTTTCACAATGAGAGGCAGGGATAAATTAATCTTTAAAGCATTAAAAGGTAGAAAAAAATTGATGTTTCTGAAATTCAAAAGTCTTTGTGTATACATTTCTAATCATTCTCAATTTATATTTTAACCTAAGAGCATTTGAAGAAGAAGAAGACACAAACCCAACATGGCAAGAAACACATACAATATAAACCTGCTTTCAACATCGTCCTTCATCTTCCCCAACAAACCACATTGTAAGAGCACGTAGCAAAGCATGTATTAAAACCATCAAACCACTTGAATCTAACCTTGAGGACCTAGGGTTCCCAGAATTCCCGGGTAAAGCGGAGCCGAGTTGACGGCACAGGGCAAAAAAAAAAAAAAAAAAGAAGAGAAGGTTTAGACAGAAGCAAGCATCAGTACAGATGATTTAAACCGATGTAATGGTGAGGAGCTAGCATGTTCACTGTTAAAGTTAAACCCAGAGTTGTGATGCAGCTCCTAGCACCTTGGAGGTCACATGGTAGAAAAAAAATAATGGTATAGGTATGATTATGAAGCAAATGGTTGTCGACTATCTCTGGAGGCTGTTAGGTGTAATATAACAGTTTGTGCTGTCAAAATGTCTTGAACATAAATGTGTACTAGATGTGGTTATGTTATGATTTTGACAACAATATATAGATATTTATTCAGATCAAGTCTGTGAAAATCAATGCTATGCTATCTTTGACATCAACTTTAACAACTAGCCTACTAATGTCAGCACTGTTGTTGAAGATGTTCTGTTAATTGACGTACATAACTTAATTAATTAGAAGATTGAAAAGGAGTAATTAGACGTCAATAATTCAATAATCAGCTCAACTCAACAATCCTGAAGGAGGATTGTTTTGCAGCCTTACATTGTCAATTAAAAAAAATAGTCAACAGAAAACGATCGTATTTTTTGGACTACAAGTTTTTTCAAGGTTTTGATTGGTCCAGCGACTTATACTCAGGTGCGATTATATATTATAATATATACAGTAATTTCACACGTTTGTTATTTTCACACTGAAAATAAGCAGTAAGACTCGCACAGTCTCCGTACACTCGCAGTCTCTGTGCAGTTGCGTTGCGTTGCAGTGCATCACAGAGCATCTGCTGTCAACTGCAGTCTGACAAGCTAACAGTGATAACTCTCGCATAGTTATCTGATAACTGTTAATATGTTACGTTAATATACCAGACGCCTATTCACCCTGTTGTTACTATAACTTACCTTTTAAGATGAAATGTGTTCTTGGTCTCAGATTTTATAAAATAAATTTCCCTCTCAAAATGCGACTTACATGTTTTATTCTTGTTCATTATGCATTTTTTGGCTAGTGTGACTTATATGGTAATTGGAATCTATTTGGACAATTGAATAATTGTTTTAGGTTGTTTTTTTGTATTTTTTTAAATGGAAAAAGCTGTGAGAATCTTAAGATTTTATGTATCATATGTGAAAGTTAACTGAATTTCTTTTGATTTTGGACTGTTGATCGGAAAAAGTGAGCCATTTGAAGACATGCCTAACTATTTTCCAACAATTTATATATTATAATATTTTGTTTTCTAATTTATAGTTGAAAAGAGCAAAATCACTTCCAGGCATGAAGAAAAGAGTACGGTATTTGGAAGTAGTCTTCTACTGATGAGTATTACACAACATAAAACAGGGGATAGTTAAAAGCAGCTTTAAATTAATTGAATGTATTTTTTTTACAACTATGTGACCTGCAGGGGGCTCAGGAGAGACTTTTAACAGTGAGTTTTGGGATTTAAAAGGCACTGCTGGAAACTATAACAAAATGATGGGGTTATCCTTTAAGCTTCAGTTTTTCTAAATTATAATAAACTCTAAAAATATTTGATGTTTAAGTACAAACAACTTTATCTCAGTACATTTGACACAACTGGAGTAACAGGATGTGAAACATACAAAAAAAACAAACAATGATTTAACGTTCCAGGTGAGTTAATTATACGGTGAGACTGTTCGATGCTGTATGCATAACACATTTTGAATGTTAAATCTGTGTCTGAAGGTACTACGTGTGATCCAGATGACATGCTAACTGTGCCAGACTACTGCTTAGTTTTTAAAATATCAGGTGCAGTATTTTTTTTTTTCATTGATAAAAAATATTTGAAAAGGTGCTTACTTGTTAAAAGGTGCGTTATACTACCATCAGTGTGCATGGAAAGTGAAAGGAGACAGTCGTTAGAGAGGAGGGAAAAGCATCAGAAATGTGAAAATGCAGAGATTTCCCAAAAAGTTTTCAAGGTGAAATTTATTCCCAGTTGCTCAAGATTGTGAGGTTAAAGTCAAGTCAGTGTGTGGTACAGCAAAGTTAGCTGTAAGGTACGTGCAGTAGAAGTCTGGACGCCATTGATCTGACCTGGGGGACCTGACGCGATGACCGGAAGCACGTATCATCACGAGACGGAGAAGCGAGTCCACACCACAGAGGGTGGGGCCAAGCCACAGGAAGCAGAGGTAAAATAGCATAGCATGTCATAACAAAAAAAAAAACCCAAAACACTCAAGGGGAATGTTCTCTAGCCTGGCATAGTGCTGGCGTGTGGAGAGTGCTGACAATTACTAATAATTAAGGTGGATGTTATGAATGAATGAGCCACTAGATGTCACTGTTGTGCCACATTCATGATTGTGGCACCACAGAAATCCAATGGTGTGAAGTTCCGTTTAATCAAACAGCATACATAGTAGCTAAGTAAGAAAAAAGTGTAAATGATTTCTTTTTAAATTTAATATCATATTTTTATATCACTGCTCATTATCTTTTCACTCAGTACATTATTTAGGATCGCTTCAATATCTGGAGTTTTTCAGCGTTTCCCACTCGCTTCAGCACTTTGTTAGGCTTGTTCTCGAGGTGTGTGTGTGTGTGTGTGTGTGTGTTTATCATGTGTGTTTGGACAGACAGTGCCCATGCAGATGACTGATTGGTGAGACAAAACACTCAAGACAGCAGAGCCAAATGCAAACCCCAACACTCAACTTGCCTTTAATCTTTATAGTTTATGATATGTGTGTTAGTTAAGAAAATGAGCGTAGTCTATTTTCTGGGTTTTTTTTTTCTCCATTCTGAAATGGCACTAAAAACTGAAACTGATCAATTTTGAACTGACTTAATAAAAAGCAGTTGAGAGTTTTCGAAAGGTTTGTCTTTGGCTTAGCTGTTTAAACACCAACATTGCTCCAAAATGATCCAAAAACAACCACAAACGATGAACACACGCCGGCGACCGTGGCCGGAACAAGCAGACACACACACACACACACACACACACACACACACAAGTATTTCAGGGCTGTGGAGAGATTGATAGATTATAGACTCCTCCCATTTTTGGGGTCTGAAGAAGAGGGCAAGGGGGTGAAGAGACATGAGGACCGATGGATTGGTGGATAAAAGACATAATATGAAAGAAAAATTGGATGATGACACGGACAACAACGTGACATTAACCCATGCTCTTTTTGGGGTGATTGATGTTGTGATGAACACTCAAACCTTTCCTGGTGAGAAGTGAGACTTTAATCATCCGTGCTCAGTGTTGTCGATAAATTGTGTAACCGTGTCGGTGCTCGAACAGTGACGTTGTTCTTAACACCGGTGATGATGGTGATTGGTGAAACAACATGTGTTCCATGCAAATCAATTATGAAGATGAAAGCATTCACGTTTAAAGTGCAGTTGCTGTCATTTGCTGCTTGGTTTACGTTGGTTGTGTGGCAAAAGAGACTGACTGAAATGAGATGCTGTGAACTGAATAAACTCAATTCCCAAACAGTAGTCTCTTCTTTAGGAGGGTTTGTATGTTTTAGATCATTAACTACAAACTGCATCTTGTAAAACATACCACTTAATGATTTCATAAGGAGTCACTAGTTTCAGTTCATTATGAAAGTCAACTTTCTAGGGTTGAAACGAGGTTGCTAGGTAACCCATCTAAATGAGCTCCAACATCACTACACATCAACCCTCTGAAACAACTACAT
>JANJYP010004345.1:0-10363 GCA_024605115.1 Rastrelliger brachysoma | reverse complement strand
AGGGGGGCTTGAGGACTGGAATTGAGAACCACTGGGTTAAGGTAAGGATTATGTATAATTTGGTTGAGATTAGGGTTAGTTTTAGGGTTTGGGTTAAGCTATCTACTATGAATGGAAGTCAATACAATGCACAAAACATGTGTGAATGTACTTTGCTTTCGTTTTATAACTGTGACTGAAAAAAGCAATATAGTGAAAACAGCCAAGTTTTCACACACACACACACACACACACACACACACACACACACACACACACACACACACACACACACACACACAAAGTAAACGTGGAAGTGTTTCTTTATTGTTTTTATTGTTAAGCTTATGCTTTTAAAACTTGAAAATGTATACCCGTCTACTTGCTTAATATCTATGTTAATTTTAGATAATATACTGTAGCTGCTTATGCCTTTGTGCATGTGTGTGTGTGTGTGTGTGTGTGTGTGTGTGTGTGTGTGCGTTTTATTTAAGGTGCTTCTAAAGAAATAATACTCTTTAAAAAAATATCTCATGACTGTTGTTACACTGTATACTGTGAAGGAAGGGATTGATTTAGCATGCTGAATATACTGGGCATGCAGATGTCGTGATGATACAGGTAATTTTGTCTTCTGTACATGAAACCATTATGTGCAATGGAACATCTCTTCAAATGAACTGTTGTCAATAACAAGTACTGTTCCATAGTGCCTCTTTACCACATGATACAATCTAGTGTGCGTTTCACATTTCCTTTCTACGCCTCATCTCTCTATTTAAGCCTTCGTGTAGCAGCCAGTGTGTCACTAGAGATAGACTGCTGTGTCTTGAGTTAAGTCTGCAGCGTATTGCCTGCAGCACAGCTTATAGGATGAAAGTGCACTGGTGGAGCTGTGTGCTGGGATTACTCTGCCTACCAGCGGAGGTGACACTCAATACCTGGATGGGTAAGTGTTAATGTGTTTGTGTGTGTTTGTAACAAAAAGAAATTTAAAAAGAATAGGTTTATGTTTAAAATACAAAAAAACTGAAGCTGAGTCTGAGTCATCCTTTCCTGTTTGCAGCCTCATCCTGTTTTTGTATCTTCTAAGCAGTCCTGCCTTTAAATATTCTACTTGAGTAAATGTAATTTCATCAGCAACTGCACTTAAAGTGTCAGAAGTTAAAGTACTACACACATTTTGTTCCTGAGTAGAAAGTGATTTTTCCTGACTTCTTGGTCTGGATTAATAAGGAATATGATCATTATAATGTTCAAACTTTGCTTTTATAGCTGCAGTCATGTCTTAATAAGCTGGTAATAAACATGCATAGCAGAATGCATCCGCTGAATGTTAACAGCTTCTTGCTGCCATCCAGCTTGCTGCATAAGATGGAACTAAATCCAAGTTGCAAAATGTGATGTAGTGTAAACTTCTCTGAACAAATGCCAGCTAAATACTGTAGAAAATGGCATATTTCAAGATATCAACACCGTGGTCACAAAAGCAAAGTTTAAAGGACAAAATCAGTATTTTCCTATTAGTTGTGGCACAAGCAATCAGGAAATAACACTCTCAACACAGGAACAGAAAAAATCTATTATTGGTGTGTTAATACTGATGCATCNAATAACACTCTCAACACAGGAACAGAAAAAATCTATTATTGGAGTGTTAATACTGATGCATCAGTGCATGAGTAGCATCATTCTGTTGTAGCTGAAAGAGGTGAAGCTGGATTTAAGACTCCCTTAGTGGGGTAGAAAAAAAGAAAGACCCAGATTTTATTTACTTTTTGGATTCTTCTCAAATCTGCTTTTCTTTTGTGACAGATTTTAATGAACTACTCACAACTCATATGAAATGTTGGAAAACATGTTTTAACAGTATATGGTGTTTATCACCATTATGTTTTTCAGTATGAAATCTGAATCTAATAATGAACTACAGTTATTGAATTTTGTGAAAAGTACAGTCATTTCCACTTAAGTTTGAGTAGCAAATGATGCAGCAACTCAAGTACTGCATTCAATTAAAATGTTTGACCAGTCATATTTATTTACTTTCCACCATTGGCCAAATGGTTTGATAATTAAATGGTTCTATCTCCATAAACTGATTTACACTTTCAAATTAACAAAAAAATGCATCTCTCCATCCCTGACAGCTTCTCAAAATCCTCCAACCATCTCTGTGGCAAGAATCAACTCTTCATTTGACATAACATGCTCCACAACATTGCCAAACCCATTAGGACTCCAACTGAACAGGCGCTTCCATAAAACAGAGAACGTTGTGTACCTGGCTCTAAAAGATGGACAGATCACCAAGAACACAATGACTTCAGATTTTGAAGGTCGAATTCAAGTAACTCCTCAGAAACAGACAGCGGGGGGCCATGAGTTCATCTTGTCGCTGTCTCTACGGGGACCGGAGGACACAGACTTGTATTACTGCAGATGGACCTACTTTGATTCTTTAAAAAAAGTAGAGCTCCGCAGCAATGGCACCGTTGTCATTGTCACAGGTAAAAAGAAGGAGTCATTTGAGTTAGTTAAACTCCATTCATCAGCTTGATATAACTTTATATTTCTTCTTATGCTGCTCTTCCTTACAGAGAAGGATCCCCTGGAACACTGCAGTTTCCACTATTTGGATCTCACCTTCCTCACCTTGAGCATGACAGCATTCGTCATCATATCTTGCCTCGGCATTGGAGTGCTAATTGTGAGATGCAGAAGAGTAAGTATTAAGCGGATGGGTTAATGATCCAGATGTTTTGCCATGCATTTGAATTAAATCTATTTTTTGTGTGTTCCTACAGTTTAAAAAGGACTTCCAACCAATGAGAGCTGAGATAAGACCCAGAACCAACAGGCCTGTGCATATCTGTCCTCAGCAGAGAGTTCATCCTGCTCCCTACCTAGTCACATCTGATAGTACTTTGGACTACAGGGGCATTCTGTAATGCTAAGAGCTGGTGCAATATTGATGATATAACATGAAGATCCTTTGAGAAAATGAATGTCATAGTCTATAGCAGAGGCTGTTTGAGAGTATTGTTTGAGTTACCAGTAAGGTGTTCCTCGCTTCTGCTTTTCATTTCCTTTTATAAACAAATTTGTGTTTTGTGTGCAGAAAAGTGAGCTACCACATCCTGGCTGATGCATGTAAAATGGTGATGGTAAAGCAAAGTTGCATGGCAAGCATTTTTTTTTTTTTTTTACTGTTTGTGACATAACAAATGTGGGCTTGACCCGTTGCGTTTTACTTGATGCATATTCTGTGTTTCCTTTATGTATCATGAGTTTTGAACCTTGAATGTAAACTATTGTTTTCTACTTGATATGACATGTGCATTAAAAAGCTTTCATTATTTTGTTGTTGGTTGAGTCTTCAACTACTTTTTTAGTAAACCGCCACTTCATGCATTAAAATACCTTGAGTTGCTGAGAAGCAGTGTTATTTATTGAAGAGTTGCAATATGTTTTCTGCAATTTCAGTCTGAGACATATGTTTGACACCCATGTTTTAGAATGTCATCAGTTTATATCTTTATTCAGTTTTTCTTTTATTTCAGTTTAGTTTTAGTTGGATTAACAAGAGATTAAGTCGTTTTAAGTTTTCAGGTATTGAAATAAGTTGAATAAAAAGAGAGAAGAGAAAACGACAAAAACAAGTAATTTTTTCTGTAATTCAGTCTATTTTTGTGTATAACACAAGAATTAATGTTTTGTTTTTACAGAGTTACTATTTCGTTACATAAAGAATGGGAAAAAATAAAGCTTGCTTTGAATTACCTATTAAAGAATTATGATTAACCTGTTGAAAAGCTGAAAATTTAGTTTCTCTTCTATATACTTTATTTTATATTGAATTAGATGAGCTGGTGTATATTTGCTTATATTGTGTATGTATAAATGTGTTTATATGTAGTGGACGAAAAGCTTCTATGCTTATGAAGAAAAATAAAATAAAGCGAGTTAGTAAATGCTAGTAACACAGTGGAAGTGTCCGTGTGGAACCTGTGTGCTTTGTTTTCCACGGACCCCTGTGAGTGTAACTCACTGCTTGTGCATCCTTGAAAACAGTCTGCTGTGATACATTATTAAAACTGCTCTTAAAAACACTTGTCATTTAAAAGAAAGGCGATTTTAAAATGCGTCCATGCTGCTAACTAGCTAATGTGAGCGTTAGCAGACTGTGCGAGCTTTCCAGCAAAGATAACCCTTTTTTTCACCTTGGCTTTTGCTCTCAGTCCTGGCTGGCTGTCCAAAGCTCGAATCAGTGTGAGCTGTGAGGAGCTGGAGAATCAATGCCAGGAGGAAAACACAGAGGATTTAACGTTAACTACTTGTTGGTTTTTCAGTGTGAAAATTAGCTTCAACATGAGCTGCCATAAACTGCTGCTGTCCGAGCTGAAGCTGTGGTCGTCTGGAAGAAGTAGTTGGATGACTCGACTTCATTGTGGTGAGAAGGCTGAAAACATATTAACCCAGCTGTTTAATGTTTAAACATGGAAGGAAACTGCATGAAAGCTAATACAAAGCTGAACCTATTTTGGGTCTTAGTTTCTGTTTGGTAAAGACAGGTAACGTTTAACCAAGTGACTCCACACTTATTACAGTAACACTGGTTTTGTGGCTGTCTTTGTTCTTTTGTTTCACACACATAGAGATAAATTCACATATGAAAGTGATGTAAAGTCGGTGTAATAGACCCCTGTATGCAGGTGCCAAATGAGCTCTTTGTCCACCAGCTGTGTGGCTACAATGAATGAATGAATGAATAATGCTCATTTGTTTTGCATTGCTCTTTGGCTGGTGAGTGAAGTAAATCTAGCAGCTATAACTTAGAAACTGTACCATAAGTAAAATATTACAGAGAAGCAAGAGTAATTGCAGTATTGACATTCCATAAGATGATATTTGATAGGAAATTGAGCCTGTCATATTCTATATACAATATGTGTGTTTGGATAATTATGAAATTGTTATTCGTTAAAATAATTATTGCTCAAACTTTGACGTAATTCTCAGAGAGGCACGGCTCTTTTAAACCTGTCGAACCTCATACCTTCCTGTTTTTGTATATACAGTATTGTAATTATGATTTGAATTAGGATTAGGTGTGCTTGTTTGTTTTATCCTACCTTTTCATTCTGTAGGTATAAGTGGGTGTGGAAAGGCCTGTTTTTCCTCTGATAGACCAAAAGTCCATATAAGCATAGTCGGAGGCGGTCCTGCGGGATTCTACACAGCACAGCATTTGCTTAAGGTCTGTACTTCCTGTTTTGACAATGTACCAGTGGGTGTTGGCATCCGGAGTGGGCGTTATGGATAAAATCTTAGTGATGCAATCGTATCTCTGGAAAGTTAGAAACTGTTTGTGGATAAAACAAGCAGACGGGCGTGACTGTTTTGATTTGGCTCTTCAAATGCTTATAATAAAAAAAAACAGTTGTCACATATACATAATTATAAGCCCGTTATAATAATTATGTTATGTTGATACATAGACATGACCTAGATTATGTTATTGACACACTTCACATTAGCAGCTAAGATGGTATTCAAAAAAGTGTCCTCTATTTCTCACTATGACGTCCTGAGTGGAGACTGCAGGAGAATTATAAGTGTTCCCATTCATAATCCATAATGGCAGTCAGTGTGTCCATCTAATGCTTTCCTATCCTAGTATATTATCATCACATCAGTGGTATAAAATGATCTTCACATAACAATAACATCATTTATTGTGAGTATTTCTGAGATATCTTCCAACAAAAGTAATTATAGTGATGGTAGTAGCTGCTATTACAGGCTACTAAACTGCATTGTTCAGTGTTGTTGTATTGTAATTCTTCAGTACGGGTCAGTGATACATAAAAGCAAGATAAGCAATTCAAAAATATCATTAACAAAAATAGTAGTTTGTTTATATTTGTGTAGGTTTTATGTCATTTGAAATGTCTTTTTTTTTTAACCAAAAGTAAAACAGAATCCTCCTGAAAATGTCAAATGGTGTAACCACAAATGAATGATTAAATACTCAATATTTCATCCACTCATACCATTTTTTTCTGAATAAAATTTGACAAATGATGTTAAAATTTGAAAGTGTGTATGTGTATCCTACTACTGTTACACCAATTCTCACTGGGTTGCATCACATCATTGACCCATATACATCACATCCGCTGCTCTATGACATGCTTTTAAGACGTGCCATTGATTTAATATCGAAGTTGGTTACATTACTGTGTACATCTAAAGAAAAAAAAAGAAAATAATATAGAGTATTGCGTGTTTTAATTGTCATTATGGAGAGGAGAGGAGGAGAGAAAGAAACGAGTCCCCAGCTGGACTAAAAAACAGGGACGTGGCAGTTCATGGTCAGCACCTTGAACACCAGGGTACACCTCTGTAAATTCAAGACTTTTCAGTTTGGCCTAAAAAAAAATAAAATATTCCTAATAGCCAATTCTTCAAAGTGGAGACAGTGAAAAGGACACTCTAATCCCTACTTATACTCATTTACAGTACACCCACTCACATGAAACTTATGTGTTTAAGCATTTTTTCAGAAGACGTGATATTTTGAAGGACAGGAAACGACACACAGATCTATGTCTGCTGACCTGTCTTTGAATCACACATCTTGCTTAATACACACAGATTGCCTCATATCCTTTTTTTTTTGCAGGTNCTTGCTTAATACACACAGATTGCCTCATATCCTTTTTTTTTTTTGCGGGCATGCGATACGTTGTTCTACATGTTCTAGTTTTTGTAGAGGTGCTTTTGTTTTTGGTTGGATGTGTTGTGTAACAAAAGAATATACAGTAAAAGAGCACAGATGCACCAAGACCAAACTGTTAAATAGCTGCAGGTATACACTTTTCTTTGTCATCTTTCCAGGCCCGTCAAGATGTTGCAGTGGACGTTTACGAGCGACTGCCCGTCCCCTTCGGCCTGGTCCGATTCGGTGTGGCTCCGGATCATCCTGAAGTCAAGGTCTCGAACCCTAATAAGATACAGTTAACTGTCAAAACACCATTTAGTTATTTAGCAGGGTGTGACTTTATGTTTAGGAAAAGCAGGCTGCACACATTCACGTTATTCTAACTCATGAGTAATATCTTTCCATTCAATAACCTTTTGACAGGTGTAATGGCATTCATAATGCTTGCAGGCGTGCATAATGGAAAATTTAGAGAATGAGAAACTGTGAAGAACAATAAGATTTAGTATCATCAAAGAGAAAGTGAGTGCACAAAATGAGATAATGATATGGTGTTGCATCATGTCAGCACCTGTGTGTCTGTGTTTTTCTTTTTAGAACAGGAATTTCCGGTTGTGGGAAAAAACACATTCTGACCGACATACAGTCAGATGAGGAGATTACGGAAATCTGATTTCTCCTGGTTTCATGTCGATGAGAGAGACTTCAGACACTATTACTATTTCTTTTTTTTTTTTTTTTTTTTTTTTTTTTAGATTTTTTTGGCACAGACGCCTTTATTGTAAAGTTTTAGACAGGAAATGGGGGAAAGAGGGGGTAGTAGACATGCGGTAAAGGACTCTCCTGCCGGGATTCAAACCAGGCTCTGCCGCGAGCATTGCTCGACATGGCCTACGCTCTAACCACTGCACCACCGAGCGAGCCAATATTATTGTATCTTGAATCACAGAGTTCTGTTAGTTCATTGTTTACACTCTTTATTTACTTGTGTAGTGTGCATATTGTTACAATTCAAACACGTCTATTTCACACTTGATGGTAATGACTATTAGTTAGTGTTAGCAACCAAAATTCAGAATATATCGACCTCTACTGCTCCTTCATTCCTGAAAGATCTCAATTTGACATATCTTTTTCAGGTCCACCAACTCTTTAGCGTTATACTAAATTGAAGGAGTGACCCTTTAAAATTGATTATTGATATGAATTTGCGCAAGAAGCTGAACAAAATAAGAGAATTCCTACACGTCCTTTTCTTGTCCACAACTGAAATAATTATGTTCTTTTCATCTTTACAGAACGTCATCAACACATTCACGCAGACAGCCAAACACTCGCGCTGTAGTTTCTACGGCAACGTGAACGTAGGGAAGGATGTGAGCATGGAAGAGCTGCAGCAGGCCTACCATGCAGTCGTACTGGTAAGATGAACACAAACACACACACACACACATATACAGTATTGGGTTAGAGAGTGTATGCACAAGCATCTTGATGCAATTTTTGTGTATTTTCCGGTAGAGTTATGGGGCAGAGGGAAACAGGAGTATGGGGGTGCCGGGAGAAGACTTGGCCGGCGTGTACTCGGCTAAGGACTTTGTCGGGTGGTACAATGGACACCCATCCTGTCAAGAGGTAAGACTTAAGACTCTTTAAATCGTGGGTATCAAAAAATATCCAATCTGTCCCACTGGATAGCTTTGCAAAGTGTGAAAATTGAAGGCAAGTCATTTGAGTTTTTCAAATTACTGGTCTGGGCCACTTGAGATTATATTGGTCTGTATGTGGCCCCTGAATTAAAATGAGTTTTGAATCACATTAAATTACATTGATATACTCTCAGGCCGGTCATCTTTATCAGATGTTTTTACTCTTAGTGAATGTTTTTATTTTATCTTTGTTGTCTGACTGCTTATCTGTTTTTTTTGTTGTTTTTTTTCTTTCAGCTGAGCCCAGACCTGAGCTGTGAAACGGCAGTCATTTTGGGTCAGGGTAACGTCGCTTTAGATGTGGCGAGAATCTTGCTGTCCCCCGTCGACATCTTAAAAGTAAGAGACACATATGCACGGCCACACACATAACGCCCGTATTTACAAGCAAGAGGAAAAAAAAACCCACAAGCCTGCCTTATGACTGTAAAAGGTGATTAGATCTAGCCTAGCGCAAAGTAGAGCAAGTCCAAGTGATACACGTGAATACTCGACAACAGAGTTTTGCTGACATTTGTGGTATGAGATCTGAAGATGTGCTCTAGGTCTATCTCCTAAATCTCATTGATACTACCTGTGTTGAAAACCACTGAAGGGAAGTCAGAGCGAAAGGGTTTACACTCACAGTTTTTAAGTTATTGGCCTTTTGTATAGAAGTAACTGGAGACATTTTACACTTGAATATACGATATAAAAACACGTTAATATGTATTCAGTACCTCCAGGTGCGTATTTTGACATTTGATTATGTGAGATTTTTGGATTGTTATGTCTGTGAACAAACCAGTATCTGCACAAGTCTGTCAACAAAGCAAAGAAAGTCATAATGAAAGTGAAAGAAGTCTGAGTGGTGAGGGTTATAAACTTAAGATACAAAAAGGCTTGGGAAAAACTTTCAAAAAAAAATTTTTTTTTTGAGCTACAGCTTCCAAGGTCAAGGTGAACCTCTCACTTTCAGAGTTTGAGTTTGCTGTCCAATAAAATAAACTTAAAGCCTGAATATAGACTTAAATTCAACTGCCTTTCCCCCAATGTCCATCTGTTTAGGTCAGAAGTATTTTGATTAGCAAATAATAATTTAGTTTAGTTCAATTCTATGTTTCCAGTTCAATAAAGGTGATTATTTTAGTCTACTGTGGTAATAAAACAAATAGAACAAAACATTTGAGGTTGAACCTTTGGCTTTGGGAAATACCAAATATAATTTTTCACCATTTTCTGACATTGTACAGGTCTTACAATTAATTGACTAAATTATCAACAGAAAATGATGGTTAGCTGAGAACATGACAGGATGTACACACGCTGAGCTCACGACAAGCTTCCCATGGGTAAATAAATTCATGCAAATGTGAAAATAAAAGCACCTCCTACATAGCTTTCACTTCATCACCAGCAAATGTGAGCAATGACACCATATACAAACCACACAGAGTATCAGGAATAGCATCAAATGCATTGGAAAAAATGCGTTTTCAGTGTAACTTTCTGTAAATATCAACTTCCATGCATAATATTATTGCAGAGATTGATGATGATGATGATGATGATGTTGTTGATGGCACGTTGTGGTTTTTCTGCAGAATACCGACATCACCCAGCCTGCACTGGAGGCTCTGGCTCAGAGCCAGGTGCGCAGGGTATTGATCGTGGGCCGACGAGGACCCCTGCAAATCGCTGGCACAATCAAGGTGCGCGTTAGAAGAGATAGTTCAACTAAGACAACAATGTTACTGATGCCGACTGTTAAAAAAGAAAGAAAAATCTTTCAGCTGTATCCAACTCAACACTCAACTCTATCTCAACACCTCTCGGTATTCACTGTTTTGGCAGTTAAGCTATTAAAGTCATAAAACCAATGAAGTTAGAAACACACAAAGCATTGCCTTCAACAGTATTCAGAAAATATATATATTCAAGGTTTTTTCTTAATTTAAAAAGTAAAAAT
>JANJYP010004341.1:0-14526 GCA_024605115.1 Rastrelliger brachysoma | reverse complement strand
CTGGGTCAAAAATATACATACAGCAGTGCTAATATTTAGTATCATGTCCCTTGGCCATTTTCACTTCAATTATGCGCTTTTGGTAGCCATCCACAAGCTTCTGGCAAAAGCTTCTGGTTGAATCTTTGTCCACTCCTCTTGACAGAATTGGTCCAGTTCAGTTAAATTTGGCTTTCTGACACGGACTTGTGTCTTCAGCATTGACCACAACTGTAGGCACATGAGCACATGAGTATCAGAACTGGACCATGGAGTGATGGAAGAAGGAGCACTGTCAGATGAATCACGTTTTCTTTCAGCTCATGTGGATAGCCAGGTGCATGTGCATCATTTACCTGGCACAGAGATGGCAGCACGATGCATTATGGGAAGAAGGCAAGGCAGGGGAGGCAATGTAATGCTCCGAGTAATGTACTGCTGGGAAACCTTGGGTGCTGGCATTCAAGTGGATATTACTTTGACATGAACAACCTACCTAAACAGTGTTGCTGGACAAGTAAACTGCTCCATGGCAACGGTATTCCTTGATGGCAGTGGCCTCTTTCAACAGGATAATGCACCCTGCCACATTACAAAAAAATTGTTCATGAATGGTGTGAGGAACATGAAAAAGAGTTCAAGGTGTTGCCTTGGCCTCCAAATTCCTCAGTCCTCAGTCTGATCAAGCATCTGTGGGATGTGCTGGACAAACAAGTCAGATCCATGGATCTTGCCACCTACAGGACTTGAAGAATCTGCTTCTAACATCTTGGTGCCAGATTCCAGAGGAGGCCTTTAGAGGTCATTTGGAGCCCATGAATCAATGTATCAGAGCTGTTTTGGTGGCGCCTACATAATATTAGGCAGGTGGTTTTAATGTTGTGGCTGATCGGTGTATAAATGCTTCCTGTACATGCCTTTTCAGTTACTGTAGCTGATCTTAGGTTTAGGATTAGGATCTATGCAGCAAATACTTGACATCATGAGTATGTAGGAGTCCTACATACTCATGATGTCAAGTATTTGCTGACCTACAGTAGGACCAAATTGTCCCATCCTGATAAGTTAAACATCTGGACAATGGTTCAGTGACCTGTCATGTACCGCATGTCTACATCCACACTTACATATGCAAAACAAATGCGTGTTCTGTGGAGGCTTTGTACATTGTACGCTGCTTAAGAAAATGCATAAAGTTTTCCACCACTGTCAAGGACAACAAACAAGGATGAACATTACTCAAGAAAACCTACTTAATATTTTGTTTTATGGAGCATCAAAAACCATTTTCATTTGCTTTGAATATTCAGATTTTTCTCATTTCTGGGGAGTGAATAATGTATCAAAATAAGTATTGTTTATTTTCCTAGTGACTGATGTACAGTAGAGATGTCTCAAACCCAATCATGACAGATGAAATGTTGACAGTTGTATTTTTTATTAACCAGAGGCCAAGCTGAAAGGTCTGGTGGCGTGGATCACTGGAGCCTCCAGCGGTATTGGAGAGGAGCTGGCCTACCAGATGGCAAAGTGTGGGTCACGTCTCATTCTGTCTGCTCGCCGTGAGGATGAGCTGAACAGGGTGAAACGTTACTGTTTGGGTGAGAGAAATGATTAACTTATTTACAAGTTACTGTATAATAACCATTATATTTTGCAGTACACTGTAATTCAGCTGTGGTCTTAGAGTACTAACATTGTTAGAACATTGCCAAAGGAATGAAAGTTTTTTTTTTTTTTTGCAGCCAACCATCCTCATCAATACCACCAATACATTTCACAGCAGTTTCAGTCATTCGAGTTTTTGTTTTCATTCAATCACACTCAGTAGTGACAAATTATTTTCATCTTTTTTTCCTTCAAGAGTGCTCCAACCTTCAAGATGATGATATTCTTGTGCTCCCACTTGATTTGTTGGAGAGGTCATCCCATGACAAAAAAGCCAAAGTTGCAATCCAACATTTTGGACACGTAAGGTCATCGATACTACTCATTCATAATACTGTCGGTTTTAATGATTTCTTTCTTTTTTTTTAAATTGGAAATAAAATTGGTATATTTATGTCACTGCTACATAGTGAACATACTCTTTTATCATTTGAAGGACAGCATACTCAATTTTGAAAGCCCAGTTCATTTTATTGTTGTCGTGAGTCTCTTTTCATGCTACTAAGTACAAATTGAACTATGCTCAATCTATTCAGTCAACATATTTTAAATTTTTTTTAAAAATGATTACAGTTTAAATTGTGCTATTTTCTGATTCTCCGTTCCATGTTTTTATGCTATTTCAGATTGATATCCTTATTAACAATGGTGGGCGAAGCCAGCGCTCTTTGTGCTTGGAGACCAGTGTTGATGTGTACGAGGCCTTGATGGACCTCAACTTCCTGGGTACAGTCTCAATCACCAAGCAGGTTCTGCCTCACATGACACAGCGAGGTACTGGCAGCATTGTGACCGTCAGCAGTGTAGTTGGCATCGCTGGAGCTCCACTGTCTACAGGATACTCTGCCAGTAAACATGCTCTGCAGGTGAAGACAGGAGCTATTTGCACCTGAGCTACATAATTTCACAAATAAAGTCACATCATTTTATATTTTTTGTTTTTAGTTTTCTCTCTGATTTAGTTTTTTTTGTGTGTAGATTAATATCATTACTAAATATCAGCTTGTGTAGAGTGTGTACAGTTGTTCTGTCTTTTGTCGTACACAATAGGCTTCAACTGTATTACAGAGAAGCAGGTCTGGTTCCTCTAGATCTCACCAGTCTGGCTATATAATGAATAAATACCTTTACCTGTCTGGACTCGCATATATCCAGTTGCTGAGATTTGTTGTATCTGCAGGGATTCTTTAATTCTCTTCGGACTGAGTTGACTGACTATCCAAAAATACTCATCAGCACCGTGTGTCCAGGGCCTGTGCAATCACAGATAGTCCGCAATGCCTTCACAGAGGAAGTAAACAAGGTAATGATCTGAGTTTTTTTTCTTTTTTGAGAGCTTTTGAAATGCTTTATAGCAGTTGTTTCACTAGTTTACTGATACTAAGCCTTTTTCTTCTATTACCTAAGCCTGTGGCCACAGCTGGTAGCCAGGAGTACAAGATGCCCACAAGTCGCTGTGTGCGTTTAATGCTGGTGGGAATTGCCAATAATGTCAGAGAAATGTGGATTGGACAGCAGCCCTTCCTCCTGTTTTTCTACGCCTGGCAGTACACTCCCACAGTTGCCTGGTTCATGACAAACATGTTGGGTAGGAAGAGGGTGCAGAATTTCAAAGCCGGTTTGGTAGGTATACTACATCTTTATATATGTACATTATATACCTAGCTATACTCAAGTTGTTTGACATAGTTAGCCCCTAGTTTAAAAGATAGACATGTTTTTATTCAGTACCTCATTATTATCATATTATAATAATTTGACAAAACCACAAAAAACAGCACTACAGTCTATTCTTATTGTCTTTATGAGTTTATCAGTTATCTCCAACCTGTTTTCACTGTTAAATGATCCCACACCAAAAGCTTCATGAGTACCAGTAAGCACATTTGTCATAAATTAATTTAGATATTCAGGGTGTGTGTTTGGTTTTTTGAAGGCCTACCTAAATTGAATTTACTTAATTATGCCCCAAATCATCCTCAAGCAAGTCCTGTGTACATGCTGGCACTAATGCTGACTAACACAGATCATTTAAATTGAACTTGTAGTTGTTTAAATTGAACTCCTGTATGTAGTGGAGTAAAAGTATCAAATTCATCCAAAAAAAAATTGTAGTGAAGTAAAAGTGGAAGTAGGAGGAAAAAAAGATAATCCAGTAAAGTGCAGATACAACATTTTAGTACTTAAGTAGAGTAGTGAAGTAGTTCTGCTTCATTACTCATACATCTCTGGTATAGTAAATAAACAGTGTTACTTTTTCAGTAACTCCGTTACTAATTAATTACTGTTTATGCTGTTACAACGCTGTTACTGTCACCGGTGGGGTAACAGGTCAACTGAGGGTCATTAAGGATGTTTCATCCAAGTTGTCTCTCAGTCACAGGAGCTGCAGCTGTTTTTTTTTTGGTAAGGGAGGAGGGAGGGATGAGACAAATGTATAAGTGATGATGACTGGCTAATCAGAGGCAGTGTTCAGTTTACACACAAACTACATGCGCACACAGCACAACGCCCTCACAACAACTAGCAGATGAAAACGGTAGCAATGCGAGAATCTTAGTAAATCAGGCCCAGTGAGTTTTGTTGAGTAACAGCTAATGCACACTTTTGTTTGTTTACAAGAAAACTCACACAAAGCATTCAGCTCCTTATATCAAGCACTCCAAAATTGAAGCAGCTAAAATAAATTTGCCCATCATTTATTTTACTTTTGATACCAGTGCTTTTCCTGCTGACATGTCAAAATATCTTCTATGAAAGAGGACTATCAACCACACACATTCACAGCAACCTACAAAGTAGTCTAATGAACCAAGGCTGTTAAAAACCTCTTTTGTGCACTGTGCCTGCGTAAGGCCTTTTTCCCTTCTTTCTCTACTGCTGCTGAATTATTTCCTTGATGCCCAGATGTATACTCACTTGACATTCACATGAAAGGACTCAGTTTACACATAACCCATCAAAAAGTGCTTACACGTGAAAGGGTCTTTTTGTTCTTTCTGTACATTTGGCATTACTGCTGCATTCTGTACAGTTGACCTTGTGCTATTAGAAGTGGGAATGAAAGATTCTCACTGTTAATAGTGTTCTGAAAATGCTTGATTAAAGCAGTACATACCAGACACTATGCAGAGCTGTCTCTTATCAGCTGGGGGGTGTCAGCTGTTATTGACCTTGCTTAAGAAAAAGGCGGTGGTGAGGTATGACGGCAAGCATGACTACTTCCCCATGGGGCTGACTGACTGACCAGTGTGTCTGGTGGCCTCTACTGGACAGTGACAGCTGAGGGCCATGCAGAAAGGTCATATTCCAACTGGCCACACATTGGAGTGTCACGTGCTTATGCTTCAGTAAGGTCTGTGACGTAGCTTTTTGAGACAAAAATAAAAACAAAAACAGCTGTCTGGACCTTTACAATTTCAAATCTCAACAGTGAAATATCTGCAGTTGAAGCAATGTCAGTGCCCTGCATGTGACATAACGCAGTCCTTCAAAACGCAGTATTCAATTTCATTTGGGTGCATTATTTTAACATACTTGTATAACAATTACTTTCAATACTTATTTTCATTTCAATCACAAAAGCTCAACATATAACGACTTTTTCTTTTTCAGGATGCAGACTCGGCGTACTTCACAAAACCCAAGACATCATGAAGAAGAAAGCATTTAGTTCTATGTTGACCTTTTTTTAATCTGGCTTAGAGCACTAACTAATTGAATGACTAATAAAACTCATTTTGGACCAAATATCTGCCCTGCCAAGTTTGTTTGATGAAATCTACAAGACACCTGTTTCTGCCAAGCCATTTTATTATAAGTATATACAGATACACATATAAAAATGAACAATATGTACAAGAAACTATGGACAAATTCATTTCATTCTAAATTGTAAACAAGTGAATTGTAAACAAAACAATAGCACTAACCACCTTATACACACACAACAAGACATACCCAAGGCACATCCTCGATATCTTAACAAAACATTTAACTTTCTTGTCCCTTTTTAGTGGACGTGGGGGGGTCACCTGAAAATTGTGACATCTAAAAAGTACAATAAAAACAGAGGTATTCAGCAGGTGGATCTTACAGTGGAGGGGTGGGGGGTGTATTTACTTTTTTTTAAGCACAAACATTAATAATAAAACCACAAAACAGAAGTGCTTCTATGGAAACAAATCAGTGGTTACCTCTGCTTCGAGATACAAGAAGGAAATGTATCTTCTTCAATGTGCTGTTCTGGGAAGTAGACTGTGTTGTCCATTAAAGTATGTTAACAGAATTTTGCAATTTGTTCAGAGGAACAGAGGTGATGCCACTACTTCTTCCTCTGTGGTGCAGGACCAAGGCAAAAAGTCAGACTTTGACAAAGTAGGCTTCCATAGACATTATTCTTCTCAAGTTACTAGTTTTCACTGTTATGAAAGTAAAACACACAAATTTGTCTTTTGATTTTGCTATAGTGTCCATGTCAATTTCCTAATAACCACTAACCTTCAACATATTGCTGTGGTAGTGCTGACTGAAAAGCATACTCCTCCCTTTCCAGAGTTTTGTTCAG
Organism: Rastrelliger brachysoma; assembly: GCA_024605115.1. NCBI lineage: Eukaryota > Metazoa > Chordata > Actinopteri > Scombriformes > Scombridae > Rastrelliger > Rastrelliger brachysoma. The sequence continues at coordinate 8,312 of JANJYP010004341.1, read as the reverse complement.
TACATAGGGCAGAACAAACCACAGGTCAGAGACAGGGGAAGTGAAGGGGGGCAGAGGAGTAAATGGGGTAACCTAGAGGGGGATCTGCCGCCTGAACAGTCAGGTTCCTCAACATGAAGGGGTGAGCTTGGATGCTGTAGCGCTCCTCGTCATCGTTAGTAGCATACAGAAGCTCCCAGGACAGGTTTGCCCACTGGCCTCGCACCCCTTCTCCATTCAGTCGGCCCACCTGCACCAGCTGCTCCTGCAAAGACAGGACTCGCCCTGTGTAGGTACCCTGTGGAAAAGCACAGTCATATTGCATTTCACTAGGATTCACTTCTCTAAACTGCAATTTTGAAACACTTCAGTTTTATGCCAGTAACTGAAAAAGAGGGCTGTGTGTAAGATAACATCAGAAATGCTGTGGATGAGACAGAATGTAAACAAGGATGCGTGTGTCTAATTACCATAGCAAGGTCGTGTCCTAGAGAGAAGAGGAAGGGCTTCTCCTGAAGGACACTGTCATGCCAACCTTTCTCTGTCACCAGTCCGATGTACCAGTCCCTTTCATACTCCTCCAAGGTGCTAAACAGCTCCTCAGGGGACTCCATGGGCCCTAAGCTTGCTTGATCAAACAGCAGCTTGAAACTGAACCTTGAAATAACAAAACCACAGGGTCAGAAGTCAGTGAAATCATGGGCCTTCCTAGCAAATAAACTCTAGTGACTGAATTTTACCTGAAAGCCCGAAGTGCAAGCTGGTAAAGTTCTTTACTTGATGAGAGCCAGTCGAGTCCTTCGGTCCATGGTACCTCTCCACAATAAAGCTTGAAGACATAACTGGGGCTGGTGAAGGCAGACTCTGCCCCCAGTGAGACAAGACATGAAAGTGCAACTTGAGCGTGTAGTTCTTTCAAGGCTTCATCCTCCTTTAGAGCTTTGGTCATGTCCTCAGAGGTCTCACCCTGCACAGCAGGCCCAAACTGCCCCAAGGTAAACCTAAACCAGTCCTCAGGGAACAAAGATCTGAGCTGCAGCAGGCGGGATGGTAGTAACGGTGCTGTCCTCCATCCCGTCGGTAGGTTGAACACCTCTGATTGCGGGCAGCTGAAATTTAAATGAGGGAGAGAGCCTGGACTCTCTCTGAACACCTCTGGGCTACAGCCTTTATCCACCGCTGGCATCCCAATGCCCAGACCTAGAGGCTGCAGTGGCTGTAGGGCTGATAGAGCCATGTTCTCAAAAAGACTGTCCATCTCCACAGAGCCTGGAAGAGAGGCCCCCGTCTGTAGCATTGTATGCCCAGGCTGGACTTCTGCAGTCACTAATGCCACTGTCCGCCTGGCTGGTTGGGGTCCAAATAAGTCATCCTCATCTGACCAATCGCCAAAGGATGTCAAGCTGGAGCTGTCCTGTCTGAACCTGAGAGAAGACACATTCGATTCCACCATGACAACTTCTGGTGGCTGGTTGCAAGTAGCCTGGGCCAGCTGTGAAGACTGGGACTTTCTTCCACCAACACCTGGCCACTCTTCACCGCTCCACAGGAATCCTTTATGCTTCTGAACGCAGTGTCGTAGAAGCAACCATACCAGCGCTTTCAGGAAGTCATCCTGCAGTTTCCTCAAGTTGTCATGAGAGTCAATGATGCCAGAAAGTACATTTCGGGCATCGGAGTAAACTCGCACTGCAAGGGCAGCGCAAGGTGTGAGAGCATTCCCCCAATGCAGGTTGAAGCCCTGCGTAAAACCGAGCCGCTCAGGACGCTCAAAAGCAGCCTCGAACACCTCATCCACCCTCCGTGCTTCTACCGTGTGGCAAGATGTCTCCTGCAGCTCCAGACCCTGAAACAAATCAAATTAGACTATGTGAATCTTGTTATGAATAACTGCACTGATTCATAATATACAAACAGAAAAATACTTAATACTACCTTAATGTTGACAGTACAGTAGCCATATCCTCTCTCCAGGATCATTATCCATACCATGCGGTCCTGAAAGCGTCCGAGGAAATGAGAGCCTGGAGCCAGAGAACCTATAAAGGGAGAGAAAATCATCAGCAATCCATGCAGCTAACACATTAGAGATGTAATATGTAAATTGAGGGCAGGAAGATGACAAACACACAACATATACATCATGTAGTAAGTGAGGGACTCTGGCGCACATCCTTTTCATTTTATATCAGTTGTGCATCTCGGCTGACTATGTGGATAACGTGGCCATGGGATGAGCTGCGGTGAGACATGTACCATCACAGTTGTAAAGGAAGGTCATGATACTGTTTTAACTGGCTGACTGCACAGAGATCTAAATATTAAATCTCTTCTCAGCCTTGCATTTCCATTAGTCTCTAAAAATTCACTCCTCTTATCCGACATGGGCTTTTCATTTTTGGAGGCAGAGGACAGCAGGCAGACGTTTATTTCAACACAGATAAACCTCAGTGGCAAGGTGATGGAGGTTTTTGTTTTAAGTTGACTAGTGCTTGCTTGGCTCAAGGATAATGTCATGTCCCATACCGACATCTCAGAATAGTCCCAGCCTCTACCTCATGATGGGAAGTGACACACTGGGCAGACTCCTTTCCTGCTCATTGCTCACTGCTCCGCAGCCCCCAGTGAGAGCGAAGCAAAAGAACACTACAAACTGCCATCCTTAGACTGTGAGCATCAACCTAACAAGCTCTTATTCTGAATTATGCATCACAGCTACAGTACCCCCAAGCTCACAAAAAACAATAAGACTGAATGACGACATCACTTCAACATTATAATTAAATTCTAAATCATCAATCCATAAATAACAATTTTCATCTTACACTAGGTTTTCTCCCCTCTTGCTCCCTCCTGATTGAGCACAGTGAAAAATCCTAGTAGTGGCTCCGTTTGGCCTAAGAGTATTATGTGATTAATGGTGTGGAAACATTTGGATGTAATGAATACAGATCAGAGCTTTTTTTGGGGTCATTTCACAGGAAGCCCAGCTAGATCATACAAGCTTGCATTACTGCCAGCAACTCCAGAGAGCTGCTCACAACAACATTCCTCTTACTATTAAACCATATGATGTGATGATTCAATGCTCTTTGATCTGTATACGTTCCCTGCTTGACCCACAGGAAAGTTCAGTCACTACAATTATGGCACGAGTCAAAATACACTGTAGTAATGTGAATAATTTTAAAAATGTTTTTGAGCTCCATAAAAAAGAGAAATTAAAAAATGAGAAGAGAGCAAAATCTATGAGATTTAATTTTGGATACAGCATTGAATGTTGATTAATCAATGTGTCAAATGATTTAAAGTAATCAGAATTTTGATAATTGACAATTTCAAGCATTTAAGTAAAACTGCAAACTATCATCATTATTTTTGATATTTTAAACACAGCTTATTAAAAAGATTTTTGGTCATCAAAAAATTATTGGCAACCCAACCCCGATATGAAGTTGTAATAAATGTGAGAATATTCCAGCACACATCAGCCAAACACTGAAATGAAACATCAAATTTAGATTTACAGAAACATTACTTTACTTGCAACATTTGTGGATTAAAAGGGAAAGAAGTATGGATGACTAACCCAGTGACCCTCTCGCAAAGGCTGTTCTCAGAGCAGAGGCCAGACTTCCACTCATCTGCTGGTAGAAGATGGAGTCTGAGCAAGGACAGGCAGTACCAACAGGGCCTGGCCAACTGCGCTGAGGCCGAGGGAAGCCCACCAAGAATATTGGTAGAGTGAAGAGGGGAAGCAGAGGGGCAGAGAGCAGGGCAGATAGGGTCACCACTGCCAGCAGCAGGGGGCACAGGGAGGCGTTTAGAGCCAGAAGAGTTCCAGCTGACTGACGGCGTTGCTTCTTCTCAGTCCACGATGTCACCAGCACAGTCAGGGTGAACTTTAGCTTGGCTAGGAACTGGGTCACTCTGTCAATCAGGAGACCAACCTGGATCACACAAGCAAAATCTACTGAATGTAATGTCTATTTTGGTGATTTTATCTGCAAAACAAACCTAGCTTTTGGCACAATAAAATTTGTAATTAAACACATACACTATTTTGATATTATATTTGCAACAGGCTAAAAATATACAGTAATTTGGAAAAACATTGTGATAGGTTGGGGAAAATGAAGATGGTAACAGAATCTATTCTCCAATTGTTCACGATTTTTTTTCAGAAATTAAAATATAACACGGCCTGTCCACAATTAAGTGTGCATTTTACAGCTGTACAAATAGCAGGAAAATTACTGAATGAAGGAGCAAAACTTAGACTTGACAGTGACATTTAGAGAGAAACATAACAGTACATGTGGAAATAAGAGAACACGTTAATGTCGACCTCACCAGAAGAAGCTGAACTCCAGTGCCCAGGCTGTCCCACCCTGGCAGTATATTGTTTCCAGCTGCGAGCCGCACCAAGATCACCACAACCATCTGGAGCAGAGCATCTTCTGAGCTCTGCCACACCTGCACATCAACAAAGAACCAACCACTGAGCTGAACATCACAGGCACAAAAACCAGACGTGTTTCATGTTGGAAAAAAAAAAAATCTTACAAAACACACAGACACAAAAAAACTGTGCTTAAGGATGTCAATAATCCTTTGATATTGTTCCAGCTATCTTTTGAAAAAGAAATCTGTGGCAAATATACGCACATTTAGAAAACAAAGTCCTTATTGTAATTGCATGATTTGTTCATGTTGATACTTAATAAACAGCTGTCAGATAAGAGTGTTTTGTGTGCATACCACTCTAAAGGCTCGCGTGAATCCCACACTGAGAGAAGCTCTATGGAGCAGCTGCAGGGATTTGTCCATAGACAGGAAAGCAATCATTGCAAAAGGAGACACTGTGAAGATATACACACACTGTAAATGCTAACTTTCACACAACACATTTACATACATGTAAAGAACACTGTTGTTGTCATGCAGAGAGAGATGTGTAGTTTGGAGAACATCAAAATTAATATTACAACAAGCTCACCAAGATAAAGAAGGACTCTTCGGATTGCTGCAGCAATGAATAATCCTCTGTTCCTCTGCTTGAAAGTCTGAACACTGGACATGCCTTTAGGGTACAAGGGATTGAGCAACACTCCTCCAAAAACATAGGCTCCCTGGATCTCTCTGAGAGCCCAGCAGAGGGAGAAGAGTACCAGAAGAAGGTAGCTGACAGGAGCTTGGGGTCCAGTAATCAAGCTCTGGGACTGAGCTGAACCGAGGAAGTGATGCAATAGCCCTGCCTCCACCATCGCCACCAGAAGCAGGCTCAAATATACAAGCAGCTCCCCACAGCCAAGATTCCAACCAAATGAACTGGAAGGAGGTGGTGGAGACACCCCTCTACGCATCCCACTGTCACCACACACTGCCCTGGAACCTCCGCAGAGTGTGCTAACCTGGCTAAGGTCCAGGCTCAAGAGAAATCCCATGGAGATAGAGAAGAGAACCACACCCAGCGTTGAGGGGATGAAGTAATTACACACAGCTACACCAGCAGACACACCAAACATCAGCAGCAGCCTGTTTACAATGCAAGAATGGGACTATTAGAATGTGATCAGGACTAGTTTCTCACATAACATGACCAGATGTGAATGCATAAAATCTGATGAGTACCCCCCCCTCCCCCCCCCCATATATTCTTTTAATTCAATATGCACCTGAGGTTGCTAGACATGGGGGAGCCTCCTAAGCCAAACACGAGAGCCTGCTCCATGCCCCAGAGAAGCAGAGCATCCAGGGGAGGCAGTATGCCCAGCGCCCACAGCAGAGGTAGGAAGAAGAACAGCACATGGAGAACCTGGCTGGCCAGCTGGAGTTCAGGCACAGGGCCCAAGAACCTAAATTACAGGAGGAGATTTGACATTGTTACAGCAGCATTTTCTCACATTGTAAAATATTGTAATAGAATATTAGAAGAACTGAATGCAACCATGTAGCAGTTTCTCACCTATCAGCCAAGTCCACAGCAATGAAAATGAAAATGTAGAGGGGCCGGGTCAGTGGAGTGATCTCATAAGTGTCCTGCGCCTGGAAAGTGGCTGTCTCTGTAGCTGTATTTACAATGAGGGAATACTCTGCTATACACAGAGTCACCCAACTCAGGACAAAGACTACCAGGGATGCACCTATGCTGCCATAGAGAGTGGTCAGTCTACCAAGGAACACGTACCATGTCCCAAAGCCACAGAGCACCCCAGCTAGCACTGTATGCACCACCACATTCAGCCCAAACCTCTTTCCAGGGGCAATGAATCGCACTGTCTCAGGGCTGACACAGTGGGTAAATTCTACTTCCTCTTCATCAACTAGGATGTTAGGCGCACCAAGCCTCTCCACTGCGCCACTCCTCCGTGCAGCATACAACGCCAGGGCCTGGACACCTGCTGCAGCCCCAAACATAAGCATACCAGAGAGAACTGCGGCGTGGATCTCCTTAAGGAGGTGCAGTTGGCAGAGCAGAGTACTGATGCCCCCAAAAAGCCATGGTGTCAAGAACAGGACTGCCTGATTGACATAGACATATGGCGGGGCACAGTAGCCCAACTTGAAGCGTGGACCCCCCAACACTGTCTGGGGGAAACGCTTCCAGAAGAACTCCTGCTTGTACTCATTAAGAAGGGGCACATCTGGCCCCATTCTGACCATTCCCGAAGGGGTGGCAGGTCATCTCCACACAGCTGATGGAGGGTTTCCATTCATCGTCCCAGACCCAACGTAGAATCTGAAATGAAGCATGGTTAGGGTTTAATTAATGCTGCACTTTCAATTCATAGTGAAACTCAGACTACACAACAAGTGTTAAGATAAAAAGAGACAAACAGAAAAAAAACAGCATTAGTGTGTTTTTGTATTAATTATAGAGTCTCTGAACTCTACTGGAGGGATGAACACCATTTTTCTGAAAAAATATTCTCTCATTTAGAGTTTTGATGATAGTGGTGGAGAGTACCGTCAGGCAATCTCATCCAAAATCTCCTATAGGTGAAAACGCACATATAATTTTAGCCACTGTTTTACTGAAACATCAGCCAACCTATGACTGGATGTTAATTGCTCAAGTACACCATGGTTCCACCTGAGTGTTTCCCCACTCATTTATTAAGATTTGTTTAATTTAATGTGTCATATGTCTGTATAGATCAATNAGCCAACCTATGACTGGATGTTAATTGCTCAAGTACACCATGCTTCCACCTGAGTGTTTCCCCACTCATTTATTAAGATTTGCTTAATTTAATGTGTCATATGTCTGTATAGATCAACCTACATCACAATTAATTAATAAAAGTTTCAAACAGCGATATGATGTCAAATATTTTTTCTGCTTATATTTGCGTGATTTGCGAATTAGTGGGAACTTCTCTTGGGAGTAAGAAAGTAACTTATTACAGCTGTTAAACTATAGGTTTACAAAAATATCTACCTACCACTGTACGACATGTGTGAGGATCTTAATGAGCACTTGGACTAACATTATTAATCGGTCGATAGGTGGGGAAGCACTAAAAATAAAAAAAGATCATAAACAAAACTTTCCGTCAATGGGCTGGTTTATTGTCACCATATGCGCACCAAGTCTGCTTTTAGGGGTGTTTTAATAACAAAGGATCCATCACTAACCCAGGTTCACCCAGAGGAGTAACAGCTACAGAGTTACCATGAAAACACAACACACAGGCAGCATTACGTAGGCTAACCTGTTCACACCAGTCCCCTTCACATCAGCAAACAAAGTAATACCACAAAAGTAAACAGTCTTTCTGATCCTTTCTGATTCTGCTATTGCCGTTTTACCTTAGCAAGCGATATTATTGTTAGCAAACGAAGCCAGCAAGTCCTTTTCAGCAGGACCCTCCGTTAGCTTGCTGTTACTAATATGTAAAATACCAACAACCTGCAGTGTCGCTGCTTTGGTATAAACTTACCTTTGCCCGCAGAATGTCCGACTTCAGACACGCTTTATGTGATATTTGACAATATGGTAATAATGTGGGGAAAAAGACGGAAATAGCGAGCATCAACATTAGCTGCTAGCTAACCGCTAGAAAGCCAGGCAACACACATCGGCATGGACACAGACAGATTGTAGCCAATCAGAGTGGAGACAATGAGAGGGTGAGTCGNCACACACACACACACACACACACACACACACACACACACACACACACACACACACACACACACACACACACAGATTATTGCCAACATTAATGACACAAATCTTAATCATGATATTTACATGCGGCATCACAAAAATACTCAAGCAAGGCCTAAAATAGTGATTACTGTATGCAAAACTATATTTAAAA
>JANJYP010004307.1:0-17177 GCA_024605115.1 Rastrelliger brachysoma | reverse complement strand
ATCTCTCTGAACAGGACAAGAGGATGGTGTGATCCACTGAGTCAAACACTATTCCAAAATGCAGGAGTAATATAATTGAGGGACCTCCAGCATCAGCAGCTAAAAGCAAATTGTTAATGACTTTAAGAGGGGAAGTTTCTGTATTGTAGTAAGCTCTAAAACTGAAAAAGTTCGTTTGTAAAGGCTAAAAGATTATTTGCAACAATCTTCTCTAGGATTTTGGCTTCAAAAAAAAGCAAGCTTAGAGATAGAAATTGTTCAATCATTTTAGTTTAGAGTCTGGGTCTCTTTAACAGGGCTGAACAAGCACATATTTCAAATTTCAGGATGTAATATCAGGACAAAGAAAGCTGCTGAAAAAGTTCAGTATAAAAGGACAAACTGTATTAAAAATTCCTTTAAAAAATCAAAGAGGCAGAATTACTAGCAGACAGGAGAATTGATTAGGGTAGGTTGAGGGACAAGATTGAGGAGATTGAGACAAGTATAAGGCTCAGTGGGTAAACAAACTGACAGGAGATATACAGATGATGTAATACTCTGACAAATTAAATGTTTTGAGTAAAAAAGGTGTAGATTTTAGGAGTAGCATCTGCAGAAGGAACAGGGGGAGCATCAATGAGATAACTTACGTTAAAAAAAGCACCTTTGAATTAGAAATATCTGATTCAATAAGTTGGGAAAAGTAGGCATGTGTTTTTAACCTCTGCATTAAAAAGCTTCATCAAAGCCTTAAGTTGCTCATGGGGACAAGGGAGCTTAGAGACCTTTCACTGACACGCTGATTTTATGGCATTTACATATTACAGTACAAATGTTTTAATTTATCCATGGCGAGGACGTGTTAACTTTTCCTGGTTTTAAATGGAGGAAATACACATGATAATGATCCACTGATAATAAGTGGTTCAATTTCACAAGGGATAATGTGTTGAAAGCTTTACAAAAAATATTGGCATCAGTAGAATGAAAAACCAAATTAAAACATAAACAATAGTGATCAGAACATGTCAAGTCACATAATGTAAGACTACAAGACAGAACAAGTCCGGTACACTTAAAGACTACAATCACTATCAAGCTCAAAAATCTGACACGATGGGATATTTTTACTGGCAAGAAATCAATAACAGCAAAAGCTTTTATTGAAGTACAGCAGTACAAGCAACTGTTTTCATACATATCAAATTCTGTTAAATACATATTAAATCTGGTTTACCTAAACCCAAAGGAATGAAGATAGTCCAGAATAACAATTTGCATTTTTAGAGGTGTCCATAGAAAATTGGAAATAAATTTATCAATATTTTCCCTGCCATGCAAATGAAAATATGCAAATGTAATAAAAAACCTCTCTGAAATTTGACTCAGTCTTATATTCTGCAACACAAAAGTCCAGAAAACACATAAATATTCAATGCTGTTGCAATATCATTTAAATTCAAACTATTTTAAGAGCAGTCAAAGACACTAACCCTAATCACATAGGGAGGCTGACACTTGTGCTCACAATTCACACAGGCATAAGTCAAAAAAAACAACTAAGACTTCCATTATGGTGGGGGTATGGGTGGGAGATAAGCAGTGCCGGAAATGGAGAAGTCGACTGAAAGAGGCTGCAGTGGTATTAATTAAACAATGCCCATTTTAATCACGGCTAATTATATTTGCAGGCAAGGGTTGAGAGGAGTGAGGGGGCTGAGGGTGATTCTATCAGTGTCTGCGCTCATTAGTGCGGTGCAGCTGTCTGATAGCAAAGCATTGCTTCTGTCATCAAATAATCAGCAATAAATATCATCTTTGTCACAGGGAGGTGATACTGTTAAGATGGTGATTGTATATAGCAGCTTGGTGAGGATCAACACCAATAACTGAAAAGGGATGTTCGTGTTTAAACCATAGAGAAATGTGGGGGAAAGAGTTTCAGTAGCTGCTTTCAAGAAAAAGAAAATACACCATCAAACAATAAAGGAGGGCATATGATAGGATGGAGTGAGACAGTAATATAAGAGCAGCCTAACTACATCCCCACTGGTTAAATTGTTAATTAATGCTGCACTCATTTATCAGCCAAATGGCTGTTAATTAGTCTTTTCAATCTCCTCTGCCTTGAACCGCATTTTAAATTCTTTTTCTTGCCCTCCTTCTATGCCTTGTCAATTATTTGTCTTCTATTCCCTTCCCCTCTGATTTGTTCTGTCAGAGAAAGATGCCTGTTATCTCTGCTCCTTAATGACCGTTTTCCCATCTGTAAACATTCAGAAGCTCAGACATTGACCCTCAACTCCTGCCTTTAGGTTACCAGCAAAAGGTTAGGTTAAAAAGGACAGGGGTGTTGAAAGAAACCAATTGCGACTGCGTGTTATCACAAGAGTGAATAGGAGTTATTTAAAAAGAGAAAATGATAGATAGTCATATGGGAAATAGTAGTTAAAGATATGAGCACTGGGCCCCACGTACAGGCCAAAATGTTGTAATCAGAGTCTCAGCAAGAATGATGATCCCTTCCCCATGTCAGGTGTCTGTCTCACTGACGATCAGTCTGAGAAATGAACTGAGGTGAGAACACACTGCTGCAATTCCACTGTCTTAGTGTCTGTCTCTTGCTCTCTTCCACAATCAGCTACGTCTCTAAAAGCAGATTATACAGTCCACAATAAACTCCTCACCTAAGCTCAGAAGGGACTGTGGTGTCTTTCTATCTGTTTCACACACACGCTAAAACATACTGAGGGAAACGCATCGCACCCACACTCCCACATCTGTATTAATGAAAAGCAGGAGGATCTTTATCAAGACAACGAGGGGTTTTTTTTTTTTTTTTTTTTGTTTAGGAAATGATAAGATGTTAGATCAGGAGCTGATAATATGAACACTAGTTGCTCAATTTAAAAAACACTCTTGCATCTGTCTCCAACTGATTATATTGCAGCAATAACACATAATTAAGAGTTTACGGGAAATATGTAAGAATCTAAAAATTATTGTCTTTACCATTTCATGGTGCAGCATTGCGACCAGTAATAGACAGAGAAATGGGTTTTCAATAAAAACTAGAATGGATGGAGAATGAAAGAAGGGGGTGGAGTGAGAAAGAGAAATTGGAGAGACAGGAGTAAAAAAGCGACAGTTTTTTTTCGTCTGGTTTTCTATAAGAGGAACGAAAGGAGATAAGACTAAAAGGACTGTCACTCAGAGGAACAATCCTTCCAGTGTCCTCTCTTGCTCCTGCTCCTCCTTCCCTCCTCCCCCTCTCTCTCCAATTTCCACAGATTCCTGCTGAGATAGTCGCTGTTCACAGGGACAGTTTGCTGACATCATCTACAACATACCGAGTGTCCTGCACTCTCACTGCCCCACCCCAAAACACCTCTGGGACACGTATACAGTAGAGACAGTAGACATGATATTTCCACACTGTACTCTCATTAAGTAGCTCATTAATTACACCATCAATCACCTGATGACAGATGTTGAAATGCTATTTCTGTTTTCCATTTACTGATCAAAAAAGAAAATGACAAATTTAAACATATGGTGAAACACGAGTGGATAGTGTAATGCAATGAGACACACGTAGGTAGATGATCATCTCCAAATAATCTAATATTATGATTACTTTACTGTTAATTCAAGAAATTAAAAACAAATTTAGAATGTGTTTTCTTGACTAAGAATAGCAGTGCACAAATTACAAATTCAGCAAATTGATGAATAAAGAGATTCAATTTCTGTGATTTACATCCTATATTGACATCATATTTTCAATACAGTTTTATATGTTTCAGTGGGCAGTTTCAAACTGTATGCTACAATAGTACACTTGGTATTTATGCTAATTATGGCTCTGGTTGTATGTGAATCAAAAATATTCTAGATGGAGTGTGACACTAAGACAACCTATTTAGGATATTATAAGGAAAATGTGCCCATTATAATGTACATTACTGATGAGAGCAGAACAAACTGACCAGAGAACCACAGATTAGATTCACATTAGGGTTTTCAGTATGTATTTGTGTACTGGAACTAATATGTTGATGCTGTAATATGTCAATGTTGTTGAATCTCTTTGTTGTTGTACACATGCAGCAGCAGGTACTACACATACAAAGTGCGAGTGGCATTGTTGTTCATTTTTGCACATTACTGCTGATGAACTCAACAGAATCTACACAGAAAATAAAAGTCAGAATTAGAGTTTATGGACAGGTTTGCTTTATTTGTCTGTTCAGCAGTTCAGCTTGAGATATCTCCAATATAATTTCTATTCAGGGTTAAATATATATATAGCTCTACAAACCTCCATTGCAAGAAATGAAAATAAGAAAATACTGCAACAGAGATCTGAAAATGTGGGATTGTGTGATCATGCCAGTAAAGGCTCCACTGAATTAAAAAGAACTGAAAATCAGAACTGAACTAAGTTATGATTTTGTAAGAAAACCTAAATGCGTCACGGATAGAAAAGCATCTTCTATTTCCATAAATGGAGATAAAGCAATAACTGCTTCATGCTTCAGTGTTCCGCGATCACTGCATTTCAGCAAACTGTTTGCATCCTCAGAAAAAGAGGCAACAAACATACAAAGGCCGGTATTTCCCCGCGCGGCAACACAATGTCAGTGTGAAAGCTGTGCAACAAAGGTCACGACTGCACCATCTTCTTATGAGGATCAAAGACATAACGCTTGAAATGCAAGTGAATGCTAACAGGCTGAGAATCAGCTTTGGGCTCCTCTTCGTTTGCAGGTCCACCTTTGTTCCCCCCCTTCCCTTTCTTCTTAGAGGTAGAGGATAACAACTGCTTAGTTTCTGGGAGAAGACCCTCTGAAGAAAAGATAAACAGAAAGGTCAAGCAAAGGGGCTGATTTATTATTATAAAGAAAACAACAATCAAGAAACATTATATAAATAGGCTTTTATGCAATGAATGTGCAGTACCCAGGTTAACTTAATCAAGTCAGTGTAGGTATATCTGATACATGATAGAGATCTTTTCCTCACTGTTATGTGTGCAGCAGGTGCTGTATCAGTGCTGTTCAGTGTCCTGACCTCAAGATCAACTGATGCCTGCGTCATCCTGATGTAACTGATGAAAATGTGCAGAGAACCAGGTCTTGGTTGCCTCCAGACAAGTCTGGCCCATCCTTACATATACACTGCAGTATTGTGCCTCCTCTTTCTGCTTTGACCTAAACTCATGATTCTTCTTTCACTTAGGCCTCATTTTCAGCCCTACTGAGCTGTTTTCCAGTGAACACAGAGCTGCTGTCTGATCTTCCTTAAGCATCCACTACAGACTCCTCTGTGCCATCATATCTTTACTGTTTGTGCCGACTATGGAAACTGGCTGCTTGTTTGCTTGTGGTTTTGCACACGGAAGGTAAGCAATGTTCTGGGTTCATTGCTTTACACGCTGACTGTCTGACCTCACGTACAACGGCGCCAGCATTCTTCTTGTTATCGTTATGCCAATGTGAGGGTTGTTATGGTTGCAGTGCCGCCAGAAATCTCTTCCTTGTTATCTATGATCAGCTGAAAACATCCATTTACCTCCACAAAAGACACACACACACCCAGCCCAAACTTGTATGATTTGTGTTCACATACAAATGACACTTAAGGAACTCTGCTTTACACATTTGTTCTCTAATTAATTAGATACGATATAATGGATGCACGGATTAAGAATGCAGGTAATGGGACTAGCGTTAATGAAGAATCTAACAATCAAGATGAGCGTGCGTTAAGCATCAGTAACACGTGTACATGACACAGAATGTTTATCTGATAGCACCTAAAATTAAAATCCAACAAGCATCAAATATGGGTGGAAATAAAGTTTAGTGTGCTACTGATCAGCAGCAAATTATTTTTGGGGGGGTTAATATAAGAACACTGTGTTTTCTGTTTGTAGACCAGATAAGAGTATAGAGCACTGATAATCTCAGACTGAGAGATTTCTTTATGTGTTTCTGAGTGTCACTATAAGTCATGATAGGTTACAGTGACTGTAATCACTGTTGTTCAGCTAAGAACTTTAAATTGAAGTCTGTGTAGGTGGTCAGGTCATCTTATCACTATCTCTGTAAACATTTAAAAGGCATTATTTCTGATGAAGTAACAATTGATCATCGGCATTAACTGCATAACCAAGAAAATAACCAGTAGATTAACCAATAATGAAAATAATTATTTGAAGCCCTATAAATAACACAACAGATATGAGCAACAAAAAAGTTTTGTAATCTGGTTGTAAACAGGCATTTTCCATTCATACTCTCCATCACATTCATGTATGTGAAGAGAAAAAAATACCCATATGAGTTTATAAATTTACATACAACTGGGATAAAATTATTTCAAACACTTGAGGCCTTTATAGAAAGAGCAACATGTATGTGTGCCACTACTCAAACGTAGAACCTGCAAAACCCATCACTACTAAATTCCATCTTTATGTGTCTGTTTATCAAACTCTCAATTAGCAGCAGAGTAGTGTCATCTTTCCCCCTGAAGCCCGGCAGAGTGTCAAATGAACACCACTGCATGTGTGCATTATGTTCATACATGAGTATGTGTGTATCCGTATGTCAGAGACTATCGAGTATTCAAGTGTGAGGCAGTGAAGAGGATGTAGGTGAGGTTCTCTTTCTAAATGTTTTTGTTTTCTCTCCCCTCCCGGTGTGGAGCAGTGGGTTTGGAGCAACAGAAGGTAAAATAAACACAGAACAGACTTCCCCCGGAACACAGGCAATCCCCAGAGGAATCCTGAGAATGTGGTTCGGGATGTCAGGCCTACCACTCTTACCACATCCTGAAAACAGTCCAGCAGAGCCCCAAAAAATCCAAAGACAGACTGAGAAAGTTTTGGTATGTGTATTGATGAAGAAGGAAAATGTACAGTGCAATGTTTAACTAAGCACCATCATTGAAATGCATCTGATAAAACCTTACCTGGTATACGAATCTTAAACTTCCCGCTTTGTCCGAACCCGCCCTCGACAGCACCAGTTTCACCTGTTGACAACGTGACCTTCAACCCCACAAAGAGCTGGAGGTTGGTTTCCTTCTTGAACAGGTTGCGGCCGATCACAGTGTAATCATCAGTAACCTGAGAGCACAGAGAGTGGGAAAGAGACTTATGAAGTGCAGCACTAATGACGAATGAAATGAAAGCATAAAACATGATTAGAAGCACTTGTTAAATGGTGCATATGAGCATATAAGCATATGATCTCATTATGACTGTAAATATGTCTGGATGAGTTTTCATTTGATTTCTCCGCTCCTTCCTCTGATGCCTACATCTTGCGGGTTTCCATTATTTCCTTCTGCCATCATGGTGGGGTGAGGAAGAACAACTCACCCTCCACCCTGTACCCTCATCAACCACACCGTTTGCTGTATGCCGCATTCTTCAAGGCCCGCCGCCTGGCTGTCTCGCACTCTCTCTTTCATCCCCCTGCACATTTTATGCTATATTTGTTTGTATTTCTTGCTTATCATCCATCACTAAGTCGATCTTACCCGCCACTAATCTGATAACAGGAGGGCACCGCTCTGTCTCCAACTCACCCTCCCCCACCACTAGCGCTTCCTCTCTCTTCTGCCTAACCCTTATTCATTCTTGAACGTTTGACCCTGACGTCCCTCAAGCGTGACTGATGCGCTGATAAAAAAAAATACAGTTGCTATACACGTCTGACAGACCGTATGAATTGTGACTGGTTGAGGCCGTCATATCTGAACAATGCCAGTAATGTGTCCTTACGAAAGGGAATTCTTAAGTCTTATAACATAACTGCCTCATTCTGGGAGACAGATAAACTGTAAATGTAATGTCACATGACCAGCGTTTGACCTCTTGCATACGCTGCTCTACTCCTGAGTCAGTGACTGGAACTGTCAACAGCCTAAGGTGCTAACAGCAGGAAACTAGTTCACACACTTGACCCCTGACCTGCATATGACCCATCATGAGAGAGTACACAGAAAAACTTCACTGTACACTGCTGAATAACATATCCACAGCATTTATAGTTAGATGCCTCCAGAAATTCAGTTCTCAATAGGATCTGGTTCAAAGTTTCTAAGAACTTTGTTCAGCTCGGTTCTTTTACCAGATACTAAGGAAACCACAGTGATATTCCTAGTAAAGCAATTCTTTTCAACAGCTGACTTGTTGCAAATAGAAAAATATTACGAACAAGCTACAGCAGAAACTGAGTCTGTTTAGCCTTATTAGTCACTTATAGTATGTTAAAAAATCCTGTTAACTAAGCCACATTAGCAGAAAAAGGAGGACAGAAGACAGGATGAATGAGTAAAAGCAGCTCATTTTTATGTTCTCTTCAAATTTCATTTGGAGTTTTGATGTCAATAATATTTTTCATTTTATTTAGAATATTTTTCTAAGGAGAAAATTTTATGTTTATATGATAACTTTACTGTTATTTTTATCAATCATAGTACTTAAAAAGGAGAGTATTAATCCATAATGGGACAGATAAGAACTATCAATAGTAGTTGAAGAGTATTAGTATCAATAAAATCCTAAAGATTGTTATTAGAGGTTGTAGCACTATTGTCAAATAGATGTTGAGGTCAATAAGAAAACAACAATTTGATTAGATGAGATATAGATCCGTACGAATTGTAACTCAGGACAGAATGTAACCTCAGTCACACAAGAATGTAAATCAAAACTATGCAAGAGAGATGTATGCTGACCCAGAGAGAGGCAGGGAGTCAGGTAAACTCCTAGTCATGTGGGTATTCCTGTGCCACTCAGGTGTGTCCAAACAGCTCCAGCCTCTGACAGCTAGACAGCGCAAGTGGCGTCAGACGGCCACCCACACACACCTCTGTGTCACAGCACATGCTAAGGCATGCATACCCGCCCATGCCTCAAACGCTGCTCACCAGGGCTGCATATGCATGCTTGTTTGTGTGTACGTGTCTGTTTATGAATATACAATAGGGGCTCTGTCTGAGAGGCATGCTCCAGTGCCACCAGCAATGAGAAACATCCAAAGAAGAATCAGAGCGGAGAACAAGGTGAAAGATGGGGCAGAGGATGAAGGGCAAAGTTCAAGGTTAAGCAGAAAAATGGAGTCGAAGACAATCTTTATAACAGACTAAAACAAACTGTTTCATGTTCCCTCACCCTTTCCACCTGTCCTTCCTTGTGTTTGGTCTTGTAGATGCGCAGGCGAGGCAAGGCAGTCTCAGCATAGCTTTTATCTTCAAACCCCTGCAACAGATAGCCTTGGAAGGCCAAACGGCATGTGTTAGCGTGGATGTCTGTATCCAGCTTGGAGCCAATCACAAGGCAGAGTGAGGGACATGTGACCGGTCGCTCAAACTCTAACAAAGCCCATTGCTCTGGGTCAGGTCCTGAGTTCACTTCTCCCTGGCCAGCCATATATTCATCCTGATAGAAATACTCCCTGTCAAAGGTGAAGGGCGTTTCTAGTGAGCATGGCTCTGAAGGTGGTTTCGTGTCTGAAGGGGACTCTGAGGCACCCACAGGTGGCAGGCCAAAGAAGGTCACCCTTGCCATGACAGTCTCATGTCCCACTGTAATATGAAACTTGGCACGTGTGGAAAGAGAGCCCTTGAAGTAGCCTATCTTCCTGACAGAGATGACAGCTGCATAGAGGGTGCGCAGGGACCCTGGGGTGCACACTACACCACGCTCCAACAGTTTAGGGTCAAACTGTGTTACGCACACACCCACACGATCTCCCTGCATGGCCCCAGACACCGGCTTCCGAAACATCTGCACCGACTTTACTTTTTTGGTCACCTGGTGTGAGACAGAGCACAGCAGAACAATAAAAAAATTGATCAAAAAAGAAGAATCAATTTAAGAACAATGTTAACAGAACAGATTTTTAAAGTTACAAGGGTCACAGATACAACAGAAAGCATCCATGTTTAAGTAGTATAAGTTACTTTTAAAATAACTAAACATAGAACACAACATGTGATATATTAAAAGACATATCTGTGATATATCATTATTATAGGGATGATTTAGTACTAACTGAAGATGCACAACCAATTAGACTACTTCTGTTAGACCATTTGTAAAAAATATTGTTTCTATAAAATATTTTTTAGACCAATGTCCAAATTTATTCACCGTCAATTAATTAAGCTTTAGTGAAATGCAAACTGCTATCTGTATTTTATTTATTGGAAAAATGGCAGTTTTTATGTTTGAAAAAAAAAAACATATTTGAATATGTATCTAAAAATATACAAAACTGACAAAAAATGTTCATAGCTGATGACATAGTTTGTTTTGATTTCACAAGTTTACAAATTTACAACTGAAAGTTATTTATCTAACTACCTATCAATATATCCATCTGTGATTACTGTATCTGACATACCACAGTGTCACAGTATTTGTTTTTGTTGCCTTTTATCACAGGGTGACAAAATCAACAGTAGTGGTTCAGATCAAAACACCGTCACCAGCGACTGATCATTTAGCCATTTGCTGCCACCAAGAGGTGAATATGATAACTGCAGATAAAACTGCTGAGCCCAACTGAAAGTTTGCATCTGGTCTAAATTACTAAACTCCTATGCTGCCAGTCCACCCCCTATCTCTCCCCAGTCCCCTCATCCTTCCCTCACATTAAACTGACACATCCTCCCCAGCCATCCCTCCGTCTGTCTGCCCACATCCAGTCAACTTCTGAACTTCCGAAATTCTGTTCTTTCCACAAAAGCATTTCCAAAGCTCTGGAATGTTGAATGCTTGTAAATATCATACATTCTGAATTAATGTGCATTCTTGAAGTGTACCTTTAGAGCTGGGATTTCTACTGTGTCATTGATGGCCAGTGACCCTTGCAGTATGGTCCCAGTCATGACTGTTCCCTGACCACGGATGGAGAAGCAATGATCCACAGCCATCAGAAGGTTACCTTTGGGGTCTCTCTGAGGAAGGTATGTCTGTTTCTTCAGAAGCTGCAACAGAAACCAAAAAAACATCAGAAGTGAGACACACATGAAAAGATATTTTTTGTCAAACTATTGCAAAGGTACATGTAACTTTCAAGCAACAGGCGCACATATGAACTCTGATTCCAATTAAGTGATATACAAATACCAATACCAATTGTCAGCACTCTCCAATAAGCACTGCACTTTTTCAAGTACTGTACCCGAACAAATAAAGTATTCTGTTATTAGTTTTAATTGGACAGTAAGTACATACAGCTGAGAACTACCTTCATTATTTTATTGAAGTCAACTGACAACTAGCATCTGTTCATAAATGAGATGTTATGTGCTGTTTTGAGCAACATTAGTAACATCAGAGAGGCTCTAGCGTGTTTCCAGATTTCACCTCTATTAAGTCTGGCACTCCCTGTGGCTCCTCTGTGTCAGCAGCCTCTGGGCCTCCAGGCTTCGCTGCCACAGCAATCACTGGACACTCCTTAAATCTGGGAAACAAAAAATTGTGATGTTGAAATTGCATCACGTTTTAATGCAGAAGTAATGATTAAAACCGCTTCAACTATTTTTATTGATAAAAACAGTGGAGACAGAGTGCTTAACAAAAGAGGAGGGTTGACAAGAGATGAAGTCATGGGAGGCTCAGGCACATAGGCTACCCTGACCTACATTACTGTCTGGACCCAAACTTCCCCTCACACCTCTTCACATTGAGTATTGTGCTTGTATTAAATGTAAACCTGGTGCTCTCCAGTGTTTTGTGGAGTCTCTTGGTCATTTTCTCGATGGCACTCTGTCTTTTGTTGGCTGGCAGTAGGTCAATCTTGTTCAAGACCACCACCATGCGAGGGCAGGTCAGCTCTCCTATAAGAAGACACTCTGCAGTCTGGGTCTGCACCCCTTTCACCACATCCACCACCAGCATCATCAGGTCGATGATTTGAGCACCTAGAAAAGATGTAAACATGGCACAGTAATTAACATTCTTATTGTACATCTATACAAGTTTAATATGATATGCCATAATGAAAAACTCTGAGAAAGGGTTTAGATGGTTTTATCTATTGATTCATCCACCTCGGTGTGATATCAACTATGAAACTGACAACAGCAATACAAACAGGAATGGACACAGACACCCAAGAAAAACAGTAGAACAAGAGAGAAATTAGGGGAGGGGTGCACAAAAGCAAAGAGAGAGTAAAGGGCTAGAGGGTTGAAATTAGAGCTGCAGCTCACTTGGTTGTCTTTCATTTCCCTCTTTTCTTTTCCTGACTTTGGCAGTCTCTCTTTCCTGTGGTCCCCTCTTTTCTCTCCTTCCATTTGGCTCTCTCTCTTTCCTGTGCTCTCCCCACATGGGACAAGAGGGGAAGTTTAATACATACCCTGATCCCTGCACTTTCCTTCCTGCCTAATCTATAGCATGTGCCACCCCACTGGCTCATAGGTTTCATTTAGCATGACACAGCAACATTCAGTGGTTGAGTGCCTATATAACAATCACAATACTTAATCCACAATCTACTTAATATCCGATTATGCTCCATGCGTTTTAAAAAGTGTGTGACAAATGAGAGTGAGGACTAAAAGAAAGCAGGTAGCAAACATGCCCCTCTGAGTTGTAACCTGTGGTCACTCTGTAAGTAGTCATGTCTCCTCCCTCACACTCCAACATGTCACAATCACAAACTACTAACAGAGAGAAGGCGCCCTCTGCTGGGAATGTAGAAATGTTACTGTGACAACAGTGTAAAGTACAAACATTCAACAGAATCACTGCAGAGTCACAGGCCTGCTTTTCACTCTAAACAGAATAAATTAAGGCTCAGTGTACCAAAATATTGTTTGGTACGTCACAAAAGGTGTGAAATCATATCAGCTACCAATGTATTAGATCCACATATAACTAATGCAATAGCTTTTTTCTGAGTAACCTAGTTCTCTCATATCCGCAAATAGAAATGTGATTCACCCTCTAAAATGGAGGAAAACTTCTGCTCTCCCAAACACCAAACTGTTTTTACATAACATGTAAACTTATCAAACTATGAGCAGTCAAAAGAGGAGTGGAAATCACTTTTTATCCAAAGATAGATAAAAAGTTGGTAGAGTGAGAGAAGCAGTAAAAAAAACTTCTCTCATAGATGTTGGGAATCATACAATGTGACTTTAACAGGGGGTGTCTGCACAAAATTTAAACAGGGGGGGCAGAGAACAGCAGGAATACCTGTCTCTGTCCCCACTGAACATAATGTAATCAAATGTTTTATTTCAAATAATCTCACTCTGTCTTTGCACTGAGCTTCCTCACTCATGTTAAGGAACATCTGAATAAAATAAAGACTGTCAGAATCTGCTGGCTTTTGTGCCTTTCACAGTGTTTTAGGTTTTTGAACAGGAGTTATGATTTTCTCACATTTTGCAATTGTTCAGGACCTTGTCAGAAACCATATCCTGCTGCTTTTTGAGAATCTTTTTCTCTTTTACTGATTTGATTCTCAAATCACCATGACAAGCGCAGACAAGAGCTCACCTCTATTTGAACTTAGTTACATGCTGATTCATTCTGAATTCAGAAGCATGGACATTAGGAGTCTGAATTTTAATCAACCTTTTCTCTTATTCTCTCTGATTTTACTTATTTATTCAACTATTTTTAATTTAATAACTTAGGTAAATATATTGTATTTATTTATTTATTTTGATCCAGCATTACATTGGTCAGTAGATGCAAACTCCAGAGGGGATATCTAGTGTATAATTAGTTTTTTTCTCTTTTTTAATAGTTTTATTTGCTCTGTCTTATTATCAGCTTGTCAATCAAACAATTATAGACAACACACAGAGATACAGATGTAAGACATAGAGACACACACAGGCAGTGACTAGCACCAACCATGTGGCCCTCTCAAAATTTCCACTGGAATTTTCTAGAAATGTTTAGGACACAGGGTGTCTATAATATTTGCCTTTAACTCACTGATGTATGGAGTGGACAAAACATTACCTCCCCACAGCATCACACACACATTACAACCTCCAATATGACCATCAAGTTGAATCAATGTCTCTCTGAAACAATCTCATCAAGATTTATTTTAGGCAAGTTGTGCTACATTATTAACTAGGTGGAACTAATAAAATGGCAACTAAGAGTATTCTGTGAGGTACAATGGATTACTATTGTTTGTGACATGACATCATATGCATCATACTATATGACTTGCACTACCTATGCCCTATTCAAAAGCTTTTATGTTGTTCTTATCGCTCTATGTTTGAGAACCTCTTGAAATCCCTGTTTCATTGTATTCTGCATACATTTTTTGCCTAGTTTTTTGGGGGTTTTTTTGGCATCGTGTTTTGTTTAGCACCTTGCACCTTTGGTGTTGAAATAATGTTATTATTTAAAAAAAAAAAAAAAAAACACTGCACATAATCATGATTCTCACCTCCAATAATAGTCCGAATCAGAGAGGCATGTCCCGGACAGTCTACCAGGGTGAATTGCAGGCTGTCATACTGCTGCTGACCTAGGCTTTCCCTCAGGTGTTGCGGGAGGTCCACCGTGAAAGAGGAGAAGCCTAGGTCCAGCGTGATGCCTCTCTCACGGGACTGCGGATTCTTGTCGAAGGCAGCCGTGGAGGCGGTGCTGCTCAGCGCCCTAGCAAGCGACGTCTTCCCGCTGTCGACATGTCCGAGCACCCCGACGTTGAAATTTAATGTTTTAGTCCGATTATCAGCCACGTCTGACATTTTTAATTTGACTACACTGTTTTCTTTACTCTGAATTGAACCTTGAACTCAGAACATCGGGCGGGTATTACTGCTACCAACAAACTTTCCCTTCGTTTACTCTCATTAATTACAACCGAAACACTTTAAACAACATGCTCTTCTAGTTACCAAGTAGCTTACAAATTATATAGAGCTATAAGTGACACTTTGGTAGTTTAGAGAAAAGTCTCGCCTGCTGTCAATCCTCAGGACATGCGAAAGCGGAACGTTTTATCAGTAACGTTAGTTAACAAAAATTAAATTAAAAGGAAGTCTAACTCAATGTAATTACTCTCTGATTAGTACGTAATTGTAAAATGTGTTTGTAAACATAAATCTTCTATCTACTATGTTTCTCACTCATTTAACGTCATTATTTACTCAGAAAAGCGTCCAGTAGTTTCTACTACGACAAGGTAACTGAAACACAAACGGAAATGAAAACTATATGAGCGGAGCTGTCATGGCAAAAATGATTGATGTGAGCAGCAGCTAATAATATGTTGCCTTGGTCAGCAAGGTCCAATCATTTTACTTAAAAATCTAAATAGGCGGGACTGATAGAGGTATCACTTCCGCTGATTTTCCCCATAGTTACCCACATGGAAACCGACTTTCCTGTGTTTTGAGTTTCGGCGCCGATTCCGGCGGTGAGAATTATTCTGAGGCACAGGAAGCCATTTTTTTGTCTTAAACACACTTTACATATTTTATATCACATATTTATACACAACAATGAAGATCGAGGAGGTAAAAAGCACCACGAAAACTCAGCGGATTGCCTCTCACAGTCATGTTAAAGGACTCGGGCTAGACGAGGCCGGGAATGCCAAACAGTCAGCATGTGGTCTAGTCGGCCAGGAAGCTTCAAGAGAGGTAATATTTACGTTGCAATGAAGTTAAGATCTTATTGTAGTGTTTGGTTGGATGACCGAAGAGCTGAATGGTTTTTGCTAGGATGATTTAGCTCATTGAAGGCGGTAATGTGCTAGCCCTGTGGTGTCGCTGTTTAACGCTCAGGTCATAAAGGGAAAATCCACCATAAATGATTTCCATTCATTCATTCCCCCTTTTAAACTATAATAGAGCTTCGTTTTTGATTTGTGTATGTGGATCCCTCTGAGGTAAAGCAAAGAAACATATTTTGTATAATATGTTTCTTTGCTTTGTTATGTGTTAGCATTCTGTGTCAAAGGACTAATTCAAAAGTATGTTTACAGATAAATGCAGTGAGTTTGAATGTAGAAGTATCTGTCTGCAATCTACTAGATAATATATTGCCGTATTGAATCCTTACTGCATTTGTAGAAATGTAATTAAAAATAAAAGATAATAGTTTTGTATTATAAGTATGCCAAACCATTAACATACATGGACAGACAGGGTGGTCACAATAGTACAATAGGGAAATTGCAGAGTTTGAAATGTCAGGAGCTGCTACTGTCAAGATAACACTTGATTTTGATTTGTGGAAATATAAACCTGCACAGTTTAGGGTGCACTGGCTCTGTTTTTGAATGAGCTTTTAAAGATACTGTGTGGTCAAAGAGGACATGTCCAATTAGACAAGACAATGTACATAAAAAATGTTATGTTTTATAATAATTCACTACACATGAATATATATAGCAGACATATGAAGTAGGAGATGTTACGAACACCAACATTTAAGTTTATAATTGTATGCTGATTTATAAAATGGAAATACATGCTATATTCACTGTCTAGGCTTGTGGTATCATTGTGGAGCTGATCCGCTCAAAGAAGATGTCAGGAAGGGCAGTTTTGCTGGCTGGGCCCCCTGGTACAGGAAAGGTAATGTACAATGTTCATTTAGTGTGATTTTTGTTGATCTTGGTGATTCTTTTCTCACGTTTCTGCTTCTCCATTCAGACTGCCCTCGCCTTGGCTGTAGCACAGGAACTGGGAAACAAGGTGCCTTTCTGCCCCATGGTCGGCAGTGAGGTGTACTCATCAGAGATTAAAAAAACAGAAGTACTGATGGAGAATTTCAGGAGAGCCATTGGTGAGTATTGCTCTGGTTTTAGTTTCTGCCCCAAAACAAGGCAGACTGAGTTTTTTGTTTTGATTTTGATGCTCTGAGCTGATGGGCATTGCGTTTACAGTCATCAAAATTTGATCAGCAAACATAATAGCAGCAAGCAAAAGCAAAAATCAGACAAAATGATGAACACTGCCTGACTCTGTACCAACATGAAACACCACAGTGTTTCATGTTGTCCTGAATTGAAAACCTGATCCAGATACAAACAGATATTTAAAAATCTCAGCACATAAAAGCACATGAAACCAAAACCATCTGCTTGGCTCTATCCTACTGGAGCTGGATCTGTGGGTGCAATGAAAAATAAATTGCCTCTGAAATTTAACATTCCTCTCATTTCTGCAGCTTTTGA